>PVJH01035687.1:0-19425 GCA_004026705.1 Nesogale talazaci
AAATGGAATGCATAAAGTATGACTATGAAATGTAGAAGTCATAGATTAATATAAAATACATAAAAGACCATATTTCTTAGAAAGGTTGATAAAATGATTGATTAATAGCAAAAGCACTTGTGAGATGCAATGGACTAGTTTTACTATTTTATACAAGCTGTCTATATGATTTATCATACCAAGAATGACAAATTAAAGAGAAATTCATCATAAAAATATCGTTTTTTTAAGTTCTATCTTGAGTTCTGGTCATAGGACATTATCGACTTGCCTATGACTTACATATGACCTTCTTTTATTTTATCAAATTCCATGGTCAAGTTTTGTTGGGAAAACTTCATCCCACCTACTTTGGTTATGCTATCAACAGAGACTAGTCTCTGGCAAAAGGTATTGTACTTAATAAAATTAGAGGTTATCAAAAAAATGGAAGATCTTCCAAAGAACTTTGGGCTCAAATACAGCAGCAATTGTGAGAATGACACAGCTCCATGCAGTTTTCATTCTGTTTTATCTAATGAATCACTGAGTTGGAGCTGACTCAATGGCACTGAAAATATAAATATGGATTGTCAGAAGAATGAATAATAAGCCTGTCTTGGAATAAACACAGCCAGAATCCTTCTTAGAAATGAGTATGGTGAGACTTCTCACATACCTTTGACATGTTATCAGGAGGGACCAATCCCTGGAAAAAGGCATTATACTTACTGAATTAGAGAGTAAACTAAATAAGGTTGGGACAAGTGAACATATATATACAGTGTTTCAGCAAGTTCAGACATAGCAACAAATATTAGGATGACTCAGAACTAGGCACTCTTTCCTTCTCTGATGTAAAGATTGACTTTGACTTGAAACTAACTTAAGGAAAAGGAACAATTTCAAAATAAGGTTAAGAAAGTAATTCATTTGTTTATGTATTTATAAGATAATATGAGCTGTGGAAATAAGAATGTAAGGCACTTATAAAAATTATTGTCTGATGGTATAACTAAATCTCAGAAATTCAAAAATCAAGAAAGCTATAATTCTCATATTCATGTGATAATATCTTACCTTTAGGTTATAATTACTCTATGTGTTGATCAGTAGTCAAAGAAAGCCTAAGAAATAAGACCTGGTCAAGGATTGGGTTACAACTATATAGTTACTTTGGGTTCCCTCTCTTCTGTTTATCTCTTCTCAGTTTCAGTGAGCTTAATTCTGTAATGTTTTTCCTCTTGGTCTTTTCCTTTTTGGTTCACACAATATTGTAGACCTCTACACCACTCCCTTTAGACTAGGGCAATGAAACTTGCTACCCACAGCTTAGAGAGCCTCACCCTGTGTGTGTGACACACAAGGCTGGAGAAGTCCCTCAGTGCTCTACCTGGGCATATTCTGCCCAACTTCTTAGGAGGAAATATCTATCTGTGTGTCTGGTGAAGCTCTTATCTGTCCTGTATGGTTCTGACTGGAGGGATATTCCTCTTGCTTGCCTTAGTGCCTAACACAGCCTGTGGCATGTCATCCAACCCTAGCCAAAGTTCCATGCAGCTGCAGAAACCACTGCCACACCTCTGCAGTGATCTAACTGATCAGGGTAATTTCAACCACCAGGAGAATTACACCCAGGGTAATTCAAGGGGCTCTACATTAAAGCAGGAAAATTACCAGAGCTCTGAGGCACTTCACTTGTAGCAGACACCAGCAAATGACCCACTGCAGTGCCCCAAACTTCCATGGGCTACACCATCAGAGCTTCTAGTGAGATCACAGTACATCATCATCCTTGTGGGTCCACAACAAGCCAAGGAGTATCCCGTGAGAAGATCTTCCAACTTGCCCTACAAATAAAGGAATACTGATTCATTTGACTAAGAGTGAAGCCACGGGAGGGCAAAGTGGTAGGACAATTCCATAGTGAAATTAGTCACTGGAAGTTCAAAGCCACATTCCTTTGAATCTTCCAGAGAGAGGCAGTGTTCTTCCAGTTCCTGGAAAATAGAACCTGGCCCCTCTAAAACAATGTAGTAGAAACATCAATCAACATCAACAACCTCAAGGGAAAAAAAACAGGAAAAATAGAAGGTAATGGCAAAAATTTTCCTGAATCTAACAATATGCATAGAAGAAGCAGACATTGATATGCCTTAGAAATAAATTTTCAGAATGCTGCTTGGAGTCATACGGGATAGGTGTGAAATCATACAGAAAAAGAAAGAAATGATAGATGAGACAAACTCCATGCACCAAAGAGAAAAATAATAGCTTAGGAATGAGATAAGAAAAACTATAGCAGACTCAGACTTCTTGAATTGAATGGAAGAAGGAGAAATTCGCACCAGTGACATGGAGGATAGCCAAGTGCAGTTTAACAAATGTGAACAAAAATCTCATAATATAATCAGAGAAACTGAAGAAAACAAAAGAGTTATGTCTGATGGTATAAAGACAAACAACATCAGAACGATAGTATTAGAAAAAGACAAAAGACAAAAACTTCATCTGAAAAAATTCTTGGAGAAAAACTTTCCCAACCCAATGAATGGTAACCATTCAGGACGCTAAAAGAATACCAGCTAGACTGAATCCCAAGAAGCCACCGTGGCACATAATACTCAAACTATTCAACTTTGAGGAAAGGGAGAATATCATGAGAGCAGCTAGGGACAAACAAGCAATCACATTTAAAGATGCTCAAAGAAGAAAATGCTCAGACCTATGAGCAGACACTATGAAGAAGAGGGGGGAGTGGAGTAATATCTTCCAAAAATGGAATTAAAATAGGGTAAACCCAAGAATACTCTACCAAGCCAAATATTCTATAGATGGAGAAGTAAGGGAAAGCACAAAGAGTACATTAGAAGAAACCCAGCCTGACAACATATCTTTGCTGACCAAGCATGAGCAGAAGAACAGCACACATGAAGCATAAATGAGAGCCACGATGTAGAATCCAGAGGACAACAAAGAGAAAACTGCCTAAAGATAGGATCAGCTTAGGGTGGAAAGAAGTCAAGTATGATTAACACTCTCACACACACATGCAAAACACACTGA
This sequence comes from Nesogale talazaci, assembly GCA_004026705.1. Classification (NCBI taxonomy): domain Eukaryota; kingdom Metazoa; phylum Chordata; class Mammalia; order Afrosoricida; family Tenrecidae; genus Nesogale; species Nesogale talazaci. Next base: position 3,046 of record PVJH01035687.1, read on the forward strand.
AAGAAAGAGAAGTAGAGGAACTCCTAAGTTAAAAGTTAAAAGAAGACAAAAGTTAAAAGATGACATCACAGTGTTCACAGATGGAGATAATAACCCTAAACATGAACTCAGACATGAAGTTTGAGGCCAGCAGACTGGCTTAGGAAACACACCAATCAATATGCTGCCTACAAAAAACATTTCTCAAGACTGCAGACAAAAATAGGCTGAGAATCAAAGGCTGGAGAAAGACATACCAAGCAAACAACAATTCAAACAAAACAAAACAAAACAACCAGAGGTAGAAATCTCAATCTCATATGAAATTGACCTCAAAGTGCAAAACATAAAAACATATTTAATGTTCAAGGAAATGGTAGACAATGATCCAATAAGTATTTTAAACATATATTCCCCAAATGAGAGACCCACTGAATAGAGGAACTAACACTCCAAAAGATGGCAAAAGAAATCCCAGCCTCAACAATTATAGTGGGTGACTTCAATATACTAGCCTCGAACAAACTTAGATCACAGGAAAAGAAGCTCAACAAGGACATGAGGTATCTAAACACTACAATTAGACTATTTGACTTGATAGATATCTACAGAGACTTTCATCCTAATACAAAAAAAATCACATCCTTTTCATGCCAACATAGCACATATTCATAGATAGATCACATAGTGGGGCATAAGGCAAATCTAAATTAATGTAAGCACACTGATATCAGACAGACCTCTCTCTCTCTGACTAAAGCCACAACACTGGAGATCGACAAAGGGAAGAAGAAAACAAGAGCACATAATTGGAGAATGAATGACTCTATTGCAAAAGGAGTGTGTAATAGCGTAGATCAGAAATGATATAAGGAAATTTGTGGAAGCCATTGAGAATGAGAACAAGATATACCCGAACTTATGAGACACCCCAAAGGCAATTTATCAGAGGCAGTTTCATCGCAGCACATGCACACCTGAAAAAGGAAGAGCGCCTCATAACCGCTATACTGGCACAAAGATTATAACAACTAGAGCAGAGTCATCAGGACAATCCTACTAATAACAAAAGAAAAGAAGTTTAAAAGTCAGGTTTGAGATTCAGGAGAGGAAACTTAAGAAAACAATGGAGAAATTAATGCTGCTAAAAGTTGGTTGTTTGAAGGATAAACAAAGTTTCTGGCAAACTTAAACAAAGATAGGAGGGAACAAATTTCAATAGGTAATATGAGGGTGAAAAGAGGGGACATTGCAATTCTCCCTAATGAAATCAAAAAGGATAATTTCACAGGACTGCCAAGGACTGCACTCCAATGAATTTAACAACTTGGAAGACATGAGAAGTCTTGGAAAACCAGTCCCTCCAGAGATTATTCCTGATGAACACCATGAATCTCACCAGATCCATGGCATTAGAATAAATAGACAAAAATATCAAGGAATTACCAACAAAAAAGTCCCCTGGATCAGATGGCTTTAAAGGAGAATTCTATGAAGCACTCAGGGAGGAACTGACACCAATCCAACACAAACTCTTCCAAAAGATAGAAAAGGATGGCAAACTCCTGAACTCCTTCTATGAAGCTAGTATAGCACTGATGCAGAAACTGGACAAGGGTCACACAATAGTTGAGAACTCTAGACCAATATCCCTAATGAACAGTGATGCAAAAATCCTTAAAAAGTACTGGCCAAGAGAATACAGAATTATATAAAACAAATAATTCGCCATGACCAAATAGGATTCATACCCAGGATGCAGGGATGGTTCAACATACAAAAGACAATTAGTAGCATTTGCTGCATTGACAGGAAAAACTATAAGAACCACAAGATACTATTGATACATGTGAAAAAAGTATTTGGCAGCATCCAACACCAATCGCTGTTTAAGATATTTGAGAAGATTGGAATGTAAGGAAAATTCCTCTAGACAATACAAGTTATGTATGAACAACCAACAGCCAACATGGTAACTGATGGAGAAAAGATGAACACAATCCCACTGAAAAAGGGGCCCAAACAAGGATGTCCCTTGTTCCCATTCTTATTTAGTATTGTCCTGAGGGTTTTAGCTAGCAGCATAAGGCAAAGAGAAGACATCAAATATATTTGCAGGGAAAGGAAGAGGTTAAAACTATCATTATTTGCAGGTGAAATGATTGTATATGTAACATATATATTTTCCACATATATATACATACATATACATACATATATGTGGAAAATCCCAAAACTCCACCACAAGGGGAGTACTGAAAGCAATAGGCAGAGGGGCAGAGTCACAGGATACAAGATCAACAAACAGAAGTCTATAGGATAAGACCATAGAAGAAGAGATAAGAAAGATGGTACCCTTCACAATAGCCATACATAAATTGAAATATCCTGGGATATACCTGAATCAAAGAATCTAAGATATATATGAGGAAAATTACAGAACATTACTACAAGAAACTAAGAGTGATTTCAACAAATTGAAGTATATCCCATGCTCGTAGATTGAAAAACTGATTATAGTAAAGTTGTCAGTTCTACCCTGAGCACTGTCTAAGTTTACTGCTATCCGGATTCAATTACCATCATCTTTCTTTAAAGAATTGAAAAACTGGTCACCAATTTCATACGGAGAAGGGAGAAGCCAGAATTAGCAAACCCCTCAAGAAGAATGACAGTGAGAGGACTTGCTTTACCTTACTTCAGTACATATTATACAGCCCCAGTGATCAAAACCACATGGCACTAGCATAATGATAGATACTCAGACCAATGGAAAAGGACTGAAAATCCAGAAATAAAGTAATCAATATTCAGAAAACTTATCTTTGATAAGGGCACCTAAAATGTCAAATGGGAAGAAGATGCCCTCTTCAACAAGTGGTGCTGGAAAAAAATGAATGTCTACCTGCAGAAAAATTAAGCAATACCCTTATCTCACTCCATTCATAAGAATAAAGTCAAGGTGAATCACAGGCCTTGTGGTAAAACCCCAAACTATTATGACCATCAATAAGGGATTGTAGACAACCCTGAGAACTTTGGTGCAGGGAATATATAGGTTATCAGAAATAGAGAAGGACACCAACACAGAGGAGGCACAGATTCATCAGTGGGATATATGGGGTGCTGGTACTCGGGGCCTAAGTGGATGGAGGATGTTCTGAGAGTGATGATGGTAACAAGTGTGCAAATGTGACCTGCATACATTTGATGAATATATGGGTCATGATAGGAGTTGTATGAGCACCCAATAAAATGATTTATTTTTAAAAGGGTGGGGAAAAGAGGAGCTTATACTAAGGGTTCAAGCAGAAAATATTTGGAAATTAAAGTGGCAAAATGTGTACCAAAAATCTTGAAGCAAATGATGTATTGAATATTATAAGAGCTGTAAGAGCCCCCAACAAAATCATTGGGAATGAAAAGAATACAACATCTCTCTCTCTCTCTCTCTCTCTCTCTCTCACACACACACACACACACCAGTGTACATTGAAAGGATTCACCAAGAGAGTAATAAGAGAGTTCATGGACTGGGAAAACATCTTTAGCAATGGCACATCAGACAAAGGCCTTCTTACTAAAATCTACAATACCTTGATAACTTCCAAAAAGAAACAAAACTAACTGCCCACTGAGGAGGTGGGCAAAGGACCTGGATGGAATTTTCACAGAGACTGAAATCAGAATGACCAAAAATCATATGAGAAAATATTCCCAATCATTTATCATAAGAGAAATGCAAAACAAGTTAGTGAGACACCACCTAATAACTTCAGGATAGTCCAATTCAAAAAAAAATCAGAAAGCAACAAGTGTTGGAGGGGCTGTGGGGAGACAAGAACTCTCATCCACTGCTGATGGATCTGCAGGTATGGACAACCAGTGTGGAAATTGATTTGGAGATATTGAAAACAGAAGTAACTTGAGCTACCATTGACGCAGCAATCCCCTTACTGGGCATATACCCATAAGTGAGAAGAAGCAAAACATGGCATTCATAGCAGCACAGTGAGCAATTGCAAGGAGTTGGAAGCAACTCAAATTTCCATCAACTGACGAATGGATTAAAAACTGTATTGCATACATACAATGGAGTACTACGCATCATTGAAAAGCAATGATGAACATATTAAGCATACCGCCGCATAGGAAGAAGTTGAGGAAATTATGCTAAGTGAAGTAAGCCAAGCGCAAAAGTACAAAAATGGCAACATGGGTCCGCTGAGGTAAGCTTAAAAAATGCAAGGGGGGCATAGAGAAAAAGCTACTATATACAGAAATTCCTGTGTGAGGCCCAGGTAATATGGCAGAGGCCAGACCAAATCCAGGGCTAAGTATGATAGCCCACTGAAAGGGGTGCTGGGGGAAGATAGCAATGTGTAAAGGTACTACCCCACTACCCAAGGGGAACGTATCGTTTCTATCTCCACAGGGAAAGAGGGAACAAACTTAAACTCAGTGTTCCCTGATGTGAATACAGTGTGACTTCATGAGGCAGGAAGCCAGGGAGGGGCCTGAGGGCCCAGTCTCAATACCAACTACGTGGACATATGCCCCACCCCCTCCCAGGGGAGTTTTCTTTGGAAGACAGCACTGAAGCTGTAGCTCAGTGAGAGGGACATGTCTGACCTGATCACAGGATTGCAAATGAAGGGGAAGAAAGAGACAGTGGAGCAAAGTCTGACCCATTCAGCCTTGAGGACAGGGTGATATCCCCACTCAGAATAGCCAATGCACAGAGAGGACTACATGGCTGGCCCCACTATGAAGCAAGGCATCTCTTGCTGACCCATGGCCCAACAGGGACAGCAATGGAGAAACTGGAATTGTACCCTGTCTGACCCCATCACACCAAAGCAAAACACTAAGGTGTCCAGCAGAGCAGCAGAGGAGACAGAGCATGGAGTTCCCGAGGGAGTGCCAAGGATATACTTTGGGGCAACAGTGTGGCATCCCTTCAGATTCAAGCAGGCGGCACTCTCTGGAAGTTTATCTAGATAAGATAGTCTGGATGAACAGTCTGGAGGAGAATGCTTCCTGGGTGTCATAAGGGGAGCTGGGGCAAACAAGGTGGTGTTAATCACCCAGGGATAAAAGAACAGCAAGTGATCCAAAATCAGTGAAAATGTGGGTGTGAGAGATCTTTGTGAGTTTGATCAAGATTAATTCAATAGCAAGAAATTATTGAAACCCAACTGAAGGATGGTGAGACAAGAGGAAAGTAAAAGGCTATAGAGGAAAGAACTGGAAGGCAAAGGGCATTTATAGAAGTTTAAATTCAGGCATGTACATAGGCAAACATTTATATAGAATGATGGGGAAATAGATCTATGTGCACATATTTATAGGGTCAGTATTAAAACAGCAGATGGGCATTGGACCTTCACTCAAGTAATTCTTCAATGGAAGAACACTTTTTTCTATTAAATCAGCATTCTATGATGCCTATGCCCTCGACATAATCACTGAAGACAAATGTGTTCATAGACAAATGTGGTGAAAAAAGACTGATGGTGCCCAGCTATCAAAAGATATAGCATCTGAGGTCTTAAAGACTTGAAGATAAAAAAGGGGTCATCTAGATCAGAAGCAACAAAGCTCAAGTGGAAGAAGCACATCACCCTGTGTGACCACAAGGTGTCAAAGGTACCAGGCATGAAAGAACTAGAAATCATATCATTGCGTGCCCACCTTCCTTATATGATCATTGAAGACAAATGTGTGCAAATGTGGTGAAAAAAGCTGATGTTGCCCCGCTATGAAAATATACAGCACCTGGGTTCTTAAAGGGTTTAAGATAAATAAGCAGGGTAAATAACCTACCTTAGAAACTATAAAGTCCACTTGGAAGAAAAACACCAGCCTGTGTGGCCAGGAGGAGTCAAAGGAATCAGGTATCACGCATCAAAGAACTAAAAATTTTATCATTATAAATGAGGGGGAGTACATATTGGGGACCCAAAGCACATTGGTTGGTGAAGCAACATCTCCTTACAAAAGGGTCACAGGAAGGAGACAAGGCAGTCAAGGTACACAAAATACTCCTTAGAAGCAGGGAGGGAAAAACTTCATCATCTCATAGATTTAAAGCAGGTTATCAGTAGGATTCAACTACTGGAGAATATCTGGTTTAGCAAAAGAAAGAATCATAGAATTAAAAATTTATTCAGCTCCTCAATGAAATGGGTTGATACAGTGCCCCTCACCATGATCTCAATCGCAGCAACTGTTTTAAGAACACAGGACTGGGCAGTGATTTTACTGTCCTATCTAAGGTGCCTCGGAATGAGCAGTGGTGGCAGAGATGGCTGCTAATTGCAAGATCAGCAGTGTAAGCCCCTCAGTCGCTCTGTGGGTCAAAGACAGGGTTTCTCTCCTGTGGACGGCGACAGTCTTAGAAACTCACAAGGTCAGTTCTGCCCTGTCCTGTAGAGTCACTATCAGTCAGTTTCCACGCAATGCCAGTGATTTTGGAGTTTTGGGATGACGCACAATTGAACTGGAGGCACCTGAAAACTATAGCATGGCACAACTAAAGTGCCCATTACAGAGTGGTAGTAAGAGTCAGCATGATATTTTATGGAAGCAAATGATTCTGTAGTAATCAACTCATCAAACCCAACCTAGGATATTGATATAGAAGACATTACAGTTCTGAAAAGCCCTTTCTATGAATAATTGCATGAGAATATACTCTGGCATACAGAGGAGACAATCCACTGACCTATAAAAATACATGCTGGAAGATCGTCAGAAATGTCAAAAGAGACTAAAGAGATTTCAAGGTTTAAGTGAATAGAAATGACTACTTAAAAGACCTTTTCAAATGTCATGTACATCGACCAGTTGTCTTTTTATTAAAGCACAGTAGGTGAGCATCACGATACTCATATTGAATCACTCCTTCATATTGTGTGCAAAAACAGTTTTATGAAGCATTCATTTCTCATTTCCTACACATTCTACTGCTATTTTGTCAGCTACAGTAATTAAAATCCCCCAGATTTGTACAATTACATAGTCAATGTGAATTTATTCTACTGATGACGATCATAGTAAATATCAAAATTAACTAAACATATAAACAATAACCCTTCATAGGGCCTTATGTAAGCAAAAGTTTATTTTTTAATGAATGCATATGAAAATATCCAACTGTGGGTTCTTATGTGTGTGGTATATGTAGATGATGTATATTATCTGAAAAACATCACTGTTTTGCTCAAGAATTGCTTCCGTAATGCTTTACCTTACCTTAAGTACTGAAAGAGACAAGTTTTAAAAGGTGAATTAAAAAGTGACATTTTTGCAGATTCATTTTGGCTCCTAGATTGCAGATTACTGAATTGATTGTGCTTATTGGTTCAATAATCCTTATTTTTCAGATTGTAACATGCATCTAGGTATAATTATTGTCAGATTTACAATTTATTCGTTATGATGACTATTCCATTTTCACACCTTCTAGTTATTAAGACATGCTACATACCATGTTGCAGTGGAAAGAAAATATGTTCCCTCCCAAAATTTTAATGGTTTTCCTTTCTTGAGAAACTTGTTTCACTTATTCACCACCTAATATTCCCAAACTGAGGCTCAATAAGTTTCCTAATACTCAAGAAGGTTCATAATCCCAGTTACTGAAGAACATCATCCTCAATTGCTATTAAATTAAATCAAAATATGTTAAGGAAACGTATTAAATGTCTGTTGTATTTAGCTGTACAATATGGGGAAAAACTGACTTAAATATTTGTTTTTTTTCTTATGCAAATTCAGTCTCAAACTACATAAGCTAGCACATCTTCCAATCAGTTGTCCACATCTCTGTCTTCTAAATGCCTAGACATGGACTAGAGAATGCTTCAGTGTTTCAGCAGCGTGTTGAAACATTTCAATTGATATTCCATCAATTCCTGCCTCGATTTACTTCATTGAAGCCTGGAATTCTTTCATTACCAATGGTTTTCAATCACATTCTGCCTCATGAAATGGATAAATTTTGACTAATATTAATGTTCACTTATTCGTTTTTTATCTTTCCCATTTCCTTGTGATGTTTCTGACATTAGTCGATATCCTACCCATAGAATTCTTAAGTATTGCAATGCAACACGGGATTATTGTTTTCATTCTTGCAGCTTGAGAAATGCTGAGGATATCCCTCTTTATTGGCTTTCCAAATCCAGGGACTTGGACATTTCATTTTAATACTTTACTTTTTCTTCATGAGGCAAAGTTTGAAATTTTCTCTTTAATTTCTCGCTCACCCCATATTTGTTCTATGTTTTAGCTACTTTATGTTCAGAAGCAATTTTCTAACTCTCTGCTAATATTCAATTTGATCTTTTCTTTCTTCCTGACTTTGTTTTGATCCCTTTCTTTTTTGTGCATGGTGTACTTGATGATGTCTCAGAACTTGACTGGCCTGCAGTCACGAGTGTTCCATGTGTCAAGCATATTTTTGAAATGTTCTCTAAATTTAGGTAGACTATGCTCAAGTCTAACGTTGGCTTTTATGAACTTATTTTAATTTTCTTCAGTTTCAACAGGAACTTCCATGTGAACAATTGTTGTTCCTCTTTTTGGAGATACACACACAGACACACAAACCTATTTTAACTAAAAAAACTCACTGTATTCGAGGCAATTCTGACTCAGGGAGACTCTGGAGGACTGAGTCAACTGCTCCTGCGGCTTCCACAACCTCAAATCTTTGCAAGAATAGAAAATCTCCATCCCCCATTCCTCCCCCCAGAAATACTGCTGATTTCAGGCTGCTACTCTTGTGAGCGATGTGTGACCAACTATGATCTTACGCATTTTGCTCCTATGTGAAAAGAAAATATTACTCTGTGATAAGAGATGTGTTCTGGTATTAGAACTACATTTGAACTTCTAGAGCCATGATATATATATATATATATATCCATGAATATATATATATATATTCACACACACATATATGGTACCAGTGAGATGCTTCTCACTGGTCCAATCACATAACAGATTGTATACATTATGTTCATGCTAATTATATAATTAGTCAAAAATTTTGGACATATGTTATATCCCTAGCAATTTATGAATGCTCAAACCTTTCTGAAAATCTTCATAAAGAATTTACTTCTTAACTAATTTCCTAGAAATTATAGTTATAAATATAAGTATGTTGAAGGAAGCCGTGGCAAACTGTATGTGGGGTTATCTCTGGAGCTTAAACTTATCAGTCCCCTAAGAAATAACCATCTTGTGTTCCTCAGGGAGTTATTAGACTTTATAAGGAATTAGAGTAGATAATTATTTATGTAGTTGAAAGGAGAGTTTTATGATGCACTGAAAATTGACAGCAGAGATGTTATAAAGAAAACAGACATAATATTACTGAATTCTACCTGGGACCGATGAATGGAACTATTATTGATTGATTGCTTGACTGATTTTATTGGGGGTTCATACGGCTCTTATTACAATCTAAACACATGGACATTGTATGCAAAACACATTTGTCCATTTATTGCCATCATTATTCTCAAGACATTTTCTTTCTATTTAAGCCCTTGGTATTAGCTCAATTGTCCCCCCTCCTCCCTCCCTGCACCCCTCTCCCTCATGAATCTTTGATAATTTATGTTATTGTTATTTTTTCATATCATACAATGATGTGTCCCTTTCCTACTTCCCTGTTGTCTGTACATGCAGAAGGAGGTTATATGTAGATCCTTATCATCGGTTTCCCCTTTCTACCCCACCTTCCCTCCACCTTCTCAGTATCGTCATTCTCATCACCGGTCCTAAAGGAATTATCTGTCTTGGATTTCCCATGTTTCTAGTCCCTATCTGTATCAGCATACATTCTTTATTCAAACCAGATTTGTATGGTAGAATTGGAATCATGATAGTTGGAGGGAAGAAACATTTAAGAACTAGAGGAAAGTTGAACAATTTCATTGCTACTACACTGCCCTCTCACTGTCTCATCTCCTCTTCGTGATCTTTCTGTACTGGGATATTGCTTCACCTACAGATGGGCTGTGAGTCCTCAATCTTTACTCCTCCTCATTTATAATGATATAATTTTTAGTATTTTGATGCCTTATCCTGAATTCATTTGACAGCTCCTCATCACACATGCTGGCATGTTTATTCTATGTGGAATTTGTTGCTTCCAACTAGAGGGCCGCTTGTTTACTTTCAAACCAAGGGGCCTCAAACTATGGCCCCCAGGACACATACGGACCGCATTGGATATTTATCAGGCCCACCAGGTGATTTCCCACCACAGCCTGTCCTGCTTTGCAGTGAACTCCTTCCAGGCCCACAGTGCACATTTGAGGAATATGTCCCACATTCTCTGACTCCCCTCCTTCTCTCTGTCTCTCTACTCCTCCTCTCAGTCTTGGGTGTGATCAGATGAGTCACGAGCTTGCCTGTGCAGAGCCTGCTGCTGCCTGAAAACCATAGTAAGAACAAGTTAGGATTTTTTTTTTAAAGTTAGGAGGTCTATTTCTTTCTTTGTTTTGGTTTTTAGTTTGCAGTTAGTAGGATCTTTTTTTGCAGTTAAAGGGGAACTTTTTGTCTGAAGGTAGGAGATCCTTTTTCCACATAGGGGGCACATTTTTGGGGGGGCCTCCTGTTTCTGAAGTTAGGAAAGCCTTTTTTAAGTTGGTTAGTTGGTTGGGTGTGCTTTATAGAGGAGTTGCATCACAGCGAAAATGCAAATGGTCCGTGCTCAGAAGTCATGCAAATGGTCAGTGCTCACTCAGAGGTAATGCAAGCAGTCAGTGCTCAGTGGTAATAGTCATTGTAAGTTCTCAGTGTTCATGCAAGTGATCGGAACTCAGTATTAATGTCAGTGGTCAGTTTTATCGCAAATGGTCAGTGCTCAGTGTTATCTCATGGGGGCCCCAAACTGGTAATCTGCCTAGGGTCCCATGGAAAATTAATCCTGCTCTGCAGACAGCCAATGGGTAGGGAACACAATTTCATTGACAACAACTACATTTATATTCTGATTGATATCCAGTTGTGTATGATGTTGTATGTTGTGTGGTGTGTAAGACCTGGTTCACACTATTGAGATCTCTGAGCAGTGAAAATTCAGCTGCATGCTTCTTTGGTTGAACCCATATTAGATTCAGAAGGAAAAAGGCATACATGCCTTCTTTTTTTCCTGCAGTGGAATCTGATTGTATGGGTCTTCTCACCCATGTGATCAGCAGACCCCTGTTTGAGTTCACAGATGGCAGTGCAGTTTGCACAGGGTAGTGTAAATTGTAAAGTTGATGGAGGAACCGGCTCTGTAATCATGCTGGTTACAACACCGCACCAGCGTGAGCCTGAGGTAAAAGCGGAGTTCCACTAATATGGGCACTGATGAGGCTGAAATGACTAAACACCATTGATGGGCACTGATCAGACTGCATTGATGGGCAGTGCAGTCTATACGTCTCTGGGTAGGCAAAGTTATTGCTGAATATATATGCATGTAGATACATATATACATATACATACATATAATATAAGCAATTTGGAATCCCTAGGAAGCAATGATATCAAGAAAGAGAAACATTGACTCAGAGCATAGGATATTCAAAGAGCAGTGGACTTTTGATTACTTTTTCATGCAGTACAAGGAAAGACTTCTGTGCTTGATATGCTAGAATATACTGTCTGCGTTCAAGGTAGGTCATTTGTATCAAGCACATTTGCACACATGATTCCACATACATTTCCCAACATTTTCCACTTGAGCCCTTGATACAAGCTCCTCTTAAAAAAAACTCACTTTTCCCCTCACCCCCTTTTTTAATGAATCGTTTTATTGGGGGCCCATACAACTCCCATCACAATCCCTAACAACATCAGTTGTATGCAGGCCACGTTTACACACCCATTGCCATCACCACTCTCAAAATATTCTCCCTCCCTCCAGGCCCCCACTATCAGCTCCCTATATTACCCTTCTTCCCCCTCTTCCCCTTGAGGCCTTAGTAATTAACAAATTATTTTTTCATCCTGTACACTGTCTAATGTGTCCGAACACTCACTTCCCTGTTGTCCGTGTCCCAGAGAGGAGGCTACGTGTAGATCCCTGAGGTTGGTTCTGCCTTTCTATTCCTCCATCCCTCCACCCTCCTGGTATTACCACTCCTATTACTAGTCTTTCTTGTACATAATACTACCTCTACAGGTCTTTCTAGTCAAGATAGATTGGACAAAGAGGTTAGAGGCAAAAATGACAAGTCTGATGGCTCCAGGGTAGGGGACATTGAAGAGGGGGAGGAGGGGGAAAAGTTGTGATGTCGACCAGCCCAGGTAAAAGGGAATAACAATTGATACAAAGGCAGGGACAAGGTGGGTGAGAGAAGGCCAATAGGGATTGATTAAGACTAATGTAACAGAGAAAAAATACTGAAACCCAAATGGAGAGTGAGCATGATAGTGGGACAAGAGGAAAGCAAATGGAAATAGAGGAAGGAACTGGGGGGATAATGAACATTTATAGAGGTTCAAATACAGGTATGTACATAGGGGCATATATTTAAAAGTGAGGATGGGGAAAGAGATTAATGTGTATACTTATAGGGTTAGTAGTAGGAGAACAGATGGGCATTGGACCTCCACTCAAGTATCTTCTTGGTTCAAGAACACTTTGTTCTATTAAATTGGCATTCCAAGATGCTCACCTTCCGACATGATCACTGAAGACAAATGTGTGCATAAGCAAAGGGGTGAAGAAGCTGATGGTGTCCGGCTATCAAAAGATGGAGTGTCTGGGGATTTAAAGGCTTGAAAGTAAACAAGCAGCCATCTAGCTCAGAAACAACAACGCCCACATGGAAGAAGCACACTAGCATGTGGAATCATGAGGTTTCAAAGGGATGAGATATCAGGCTTCAAGAACTCAAAAGCACAACTTTGAATGCTCACTTTCCTGATATGATCGCTGAGGACAAATGTGTGCATAAGCAAATGTGGTGAAGAAAGCTGATGGTGTCCGGCTACCAAAAGATATAGCATCTGGGGACTTAAAGGCTTGAGTAAACAAGCGGCCATTCAGCTCAGAAACAATAAAGCCCACAAGGAAGAAGCACACCAGCCTGTGTGATCATGAGGTGATGAAGGGATCCGGTGTCAGGGATCAATGAGCTAAAATTATTTTATTATTAATGAGGGGGAGTACAGATTGGGGACCCAAAGCCCATCAATAGGTGAGGTGATATCCTTTTGCAGAGGGGTTACAAGGAGGAGATGAGTCAGTTAAGATACAGAGTAGGAGCTATGAAATATGCAACCTTCCTTTAGTTCCCATGCTGCCTCCCACCCACTATCATGACCCCAATTCTACCACATAAATCCAGCTAGACCAGGAGATGTACAGTGAAGTTGGGGACATGGGAAACTTAGGCTAGATGATCCATCGAAATTCTTTGTCAAGGAGTTAATCCCAACTTAGAGTGCCTTTAAGGACAGAGTAGAACTGCCTCTTGGTTTCTGAGATAGTAACTCATTATGAGAGTAGAAACTCTCATCTTTCTTGGAGGTGAGAGGCAGGTCCGCAGCTGCTAACTTCTCTGTCAGTAGTTGACTGAGCAATCCCCATGTCTCCAGATGCTGTAAAATCAGATGAACCCACAGTATAGATTGCATCAATGCTGACCCACTACCCCTGCTGTTCACGGAAATCAGGGAAGGATGAGGGTCTGGAGTAAAAGTCACAGACAGTTCAGTGCTGCATAATGGTTATACTTTGGGACATTAATCACAAGGTCAGTGGTTGGAAGCCACTAGTCACTCTGTGGGAGAAATGGAAGACTTTCTGCTCTCATAAAGAGCTACAGTATTGAAAGCCTATAGAAATAATTCTACCCTGCCCTCCACTCCTTATGAGTCAAGATCAAATTGATGGCATTTAGTTTGGGTTTTCTTTGTTCATTTATTTTTCAGTTCTGTTTTACAGATTTTAGTTTTATTATTGTTCTAATTTTCTTGCTGTTCTTTTCTTTTGATTTTTCTGATAAACCAACAGCTGAGTGACAGGGAAATCAAAGGGCAAGGAATAGTGCCTATGTCAGTCTAGATAAACTAGGAAAACACATCCACAGAAATTCATATGGGGGTTGAGCCCTGGTGGTGTAGTGGTTCTGCGAGGAACTGCGGCCCACTGGGATGGAGGTTCAATTCCAGCAGTGGGGCTGGGCCTCCTACACCCACCACCGGAAAGCAGTGATGCCCCCCCAAAAAACAAAAACAAAACAAACAAAAAAATTCATATGGATAAAAAAAGTGTTATATAAAGGGTAAGCATACATTTAGAAAGTACTCCAACCCAGTGCTGTTTAAGCCCATAAGTCCAACATCAGCCTATATGTGCAGCACCAATGTACAAAGTCCTCCTCAATCTCACAAAACACATGCAATTGTGCCGACTGCAGGATGAAAGCCAAGTCAGTGAGCTTGTAAAAATCTCAGTGCTCTCACGAGTCTCCACATAGCTTCTCCAGGTCCAGGGTTTATGGAGATTTATGTGGCTTCTCCTCAGGGATGTCTTAGAGGGACTGAACATTGGTAGTGAAGTCTTCAAGTAAGTGAAGTAGTGGGACAGTTTCTCCTACCTCCAAGGAGAAAATACTAGAATCCTCAGCAGAAGGACATGCCCACAGAGGCATCATTGACTTTATCCTCTTTGACAGACTAAACTACACCCTTTCACTCTTAATCCACTCAAGTCTTAAATTGACACCATATTATGTAAGTACCACAGACCACCCCTTGTCAATTGGACACTTTCACATAACTATTTAGCCATATATAATTTTCAAGCAAACAATAATAAAATCATATCTGTACCTAACATGATAAAATTGAAATACACACAATTCATTATGTGACAACCTCATTTAAACATAGCATTCTATAAATCAATGAAACAAAATATATCCTACACTTCACAATTATAATTAAGTACCACCCTCACCTTTAATTGTATAAATATATTTCAGCACAGATGATAATTTGTAAGGCAAACACTTCATACCTTTCCCCCCTTCCGCTTTGCTTACCAATTTCTATACTGCCTACTTACACCAATTCAGTACCAGAGACAATAATATTCTATGATGTGAAGAATCTTCATTCCAGTTGGGTCTTGTGATGTATGCATGCATAAGCAAAGTCCAATTGGGCCAGTCTTCTATAAAACTGCAGCAATATGCCCCAATTCTCAGATTCAAATATCTTCATCTGGTCAAGTTCCAAACAATTCACTCAGGACTGCTTCACTAAGCCTCATCAGGGTATCCATTGATCACCTCTCCTTTAGACTATGACTCATTACAAATTCTCAACAAGCATAGGCCAGTTCTCCTAGGTCATGAACTTCAGACAAGTGAAACTTCTCACCTTTTTCTCGAGTTCCTTACAAACCAGGTCCATGAATGTCAGTGGCCAGACTCAACTCATTGCCTTATTGCTGGCTGCTTTTCTCCTACTTCCATTCAACAAGTAGATCAAGGTCTTCACCTAGCAAGCATTTCGGCTTCCTATAGATTTTCTTTAATGTTTTTAATGTTCAGTCCTAGAGAGGAGATTTCTTCATGGTTCCAGATTTTCCAAACTTTTGAAAATAACCACTAGTTCAAGATTTGCAAAACAACAGTGTTTCTCTTTCTTCAGTCTGTGAATATTGCCCCCAGAAGAGTCTCTTGGAATGCAAATGTCCTGAATAACCCAAAGCACTAGATAGTGCTTATCATTCCAGAGCCTTCTTTTCAGGCATGCCCTAAACCCATCTAAAGATCTAAGTAATGGCTTAGGGAAAATGGGCTTATGATTTCTGTGACAGTCATGGGCTTATGTTAAAATGTAGGGGTGGAGTCTGGCCTGTTAATCTGGAGAAAGCCATTGAGTAACTGATGAGGCCTCTGTGTGGGCATGGCTTTCACCTGAGACTCCAGGGAAATCTCATGATGTTTCCCTCGTGAAGATGAGAAGCTATCTTCCCCAGTTGTTGGAAGTTAGTTTGAGAGATGATTAACCACAGGCAACACAGAATGGCGGCGGCTGGGAGCCTGGAGTAGCTGGTGAAGAGACCACATGGCTTAGCCCTGATGAAGACAGGCCTCTGAAGCTGGAGTGGCATGTTGTTGATGGACCTGAGCCCTGTAAGCAAGGAGCCATGTGGAGCCCCTGACAGTGCCAGAATTCTGCACACACTGACCTGTGACTTCCTGAGTTGGAAGCAGACTTTATAGACTGACTTCGGATATATGGGTTAATATTGGACTTATGACTTTGCACTAGACTGGATTGGGATGGCTTCTTAGTGTCACATTTCTTTTGTATATAAACCCTTTCCTTATACCTCTATGCATGTCTCTGAAATTTGTTCTTCTA
>PVJH01035688.1:0-19452 GCA_004026705.1 Nesogale talazaci
CCTGATTGTAAAGGTTATTATTTCTATTTAAAGAGTAGCTGTGTTTAAGCAGCTTTAGCAGTTTCCTTTATGTGTTGAGAGAAAGAGTAACTCGGAGGCTGTCTCTCAGCTTCCTGATGGAAGAGCTGTGTGACATTTGTCAAATCAATTAACCTCTCTGTGTTTGAGAGTTTCCATGTTTTGAGAAGGTTAAAATAATCCTTGTTTTCTATCGTCATCTACACCCACTAAGTAAAAGGCATGTCTTCAGGGAGCAAAGGCAATTATTCAGATGATGCCGGCCAAAATCAATCCTGCCATGAAGGAGTAGCAAAGGGAAAAAAGAAAAAAACATGCATGCCTTTGGACCTCAGCTGTCCAGACTGCCTGTCGACATCAATCAAATTCACACACTAAATGGTTCAACCCTTTGCCTGTGTTAGGAAAAGCACCTTTGGGGGCACATTTGCTTGTTAAGACCAGTGAATGAATCATTAATGGCTTCAGGCCACTTAGCATACAGCCAAGAATAGTTGAAAATTGAGGAAACTTTGGATTCCTGGATGTCTGGGTTTCAGAGAATCTCCCTGAGTAGCTTTCACAATTAGCATGAGAGGACAGAGCGTGAGAGAAAGGAATCCAAATTTGGTTGAGTATGAATATGGGCAAGATGTCGAACCTGATGCTTCATGCAACTTTTGTTCTGATCCAGTTCTTACAACCACAGTCTGAGATAGGGAATTGCATATTAGGAAACTGAGGCCCAAAGAAGTTAAAGAGATCCTGGGAACAAGTTACAAGCAATAGCCAGCAGTCTTGAGCCTGGAGCATAATTCCAAATCTATGAGCTGCACATCATATCACACTCTCAGTGCATACCTTGTGTGATTCCATTAAATTCAACAAACAGCACTGGGCCCCAGCAAAGTGCCAGACATAATGCCAAGGGGCGAATATAGTCAGGTGAGGAAGACTTTATTCTTCTATCCTAGAATCTTACTCGTAAGAGGGAAGGGACACACATTAACCTGACAATGTGCAATGTGCACCATCTAGACGGGACTATGGGAAGATGCTGAGTGACTGGCTTCTAGAAGCACCTTTCCGGAACACAATGAGAAATTTTAAGTCTAAAACAATACTGTTCTCTAGGCCCAGTGTCTATCCTCCTCCTTCTCCTTCTACACATTGAAGGAAAGGCCAGAGTAGGTGGGCACATAGTTTTGAGGCAGATTGAGTCCAGTACTTCATGCCAGATTTGAATTCCAGCTGCAATATTGACAATGACATTTGTAAAGCACCGGTTGCTAAATTTCTGAGCTTCAGATGTTGCCTTGATCAAGGGGGATAAAATAATTTTTTCATAGGTCTAGGTGACTCAAAAATCATGAATGAGCATGTGTAACGTAGTGCCCAGCATAGTGCCAAAGATGGCCCAGTCATTATTATTTTTAATTATTATTGTCAGTTATTATTTTGTCTTCAAAGAAATTATTTGGTGGTCAGCTTTCAAATAGGCCGTTAAATCTACGAAGAATAGGAGTAGATTCTTCTTGATTAGTACTGTTTTTATTGATCTGAATCTTTCAAGATACATGACATTATAGATGATATGGATAGATAATAAAGATCTAAAATTAGATATGTATTTTAGTCTTAGAATTCCTTCCCCAGCGTGGCACAGCCACTGAGGCTAACAGGACAGCTGGCAGTTTGAACCCACCAGCAGATCTTTCTGGAGAAAAATGTGGCAGTCTGCTTTGTGAAAGCTGCAGCCTCAGAGATCCAAGGGCAGAGTTTTCTGCTGCTTCACAAGGACTTGATGGGTCAGAATTCACTCACCAGTCTACAACTAGTGATACTTTGTTTTGCTGTTGTTGTTGTTGTTGTTGTATAGCAGGTTTTAGTTCACAGGTCAGGGAGTCACAGGAAGTACAAATTAAGAGAGTCCCTGAAGCATGTGGTCAACTTTAATAATAATGCTGTTTAATACTAATTTTTGATATGCCAACCCCTGCACTTTTCACCTACCCCAGGATATTCAAAGTATCAGGACTAGTGGAGTTCTTTGTCATAGAACTATGTCTCTTCAGAATTGTGACCTACGTCTTTTCTAGGAAACCTAATGGCCAGTTCCTGCAATGCATGCTAGTGGAATTGAATGAATACAAAGAGGACAGGGTATGGAATCTAGTGACCATCGCCAATAAGTGTATGTTTAACAGGCATTAATTTTGTGAGCTGCCCACCGGTAGGGCCAGAGATGACCTAAAATGAAAGTGCCAAAATGGACAGTGTCGGCACATCAAATCCATTTAACGAGTGAAGAGACCCTACAGAAAACCGAATCTGATGAGAACTCCATCAGAATGAGGTGAAGGAAGATGTGCCCAGGAATTTCAGCATAAACAACTAACTGGGCATCATGAAATAACCCAGAGAAAGTTCTGCGACGGGTCTCCACCAGGATAAGTTTGATGCTCTCAGGGATCAACGCAAAGATTGCAAGTAAAGGAGAATGTCGCTGGCTAAGGGAACAATTCGGATGCAGGTGAGGAGACACGTGCTAGAATATTAGAGCTGGCAGAAAAGTAAAGTACGTTGGAAAAGGCCTCCTTTGAAATCACAGTGAAAACTAGGGTTGTGTCAAGGTACTTAGGCCAGAGGCAAACTCCCTTAGACTCTAGATTGAGAACTGCAATCAAAGGAAACAGACACTTAACATGCAATGTTGCAGCCAGGAAACAGGCTAATGAGATTCCAGGCTGCTTGTCCATAGGGCTGGTCATCACAGTGTCACCAAGCATAGAGGCAGCTGTCCCTCTCATAACCACTCTTTTGAAACCTCCTGTGTGACATGACATCTGATTTGCAGGGACTTAAGAGGTGCATTCTCTGTTTAGTCTGATCAGGCTCTAGCAGGGGTACAGGGGATCAATTAACTGGCTGGAGGGAGATGCCTTCTTGGAGTAGAGAACTTTTGTGTGTCACTGGAAGCCATGGTGACAAAAGGCATGGACAAAAGGAAAAAGTATGCATCCATTCGTGTCTGTGGGCTTATACTCACATTGATAATGTGCAAGCTTCAGGTAGTGACCCAGCTTCAAAAGGAACAGAATACACCTTCTTCCCTTCCATCCTGGATAAATTAATGTCTCTGGCATTTGTTTTGATATTTTACTAAAATACAGACTAACGAAAGGCAACTAAACTCGTCATTTACCAAATGTATGAATGCCTGTTTTCTTTGTGAGGAGCTCCTGGACGGTCTAGAGATGGTGTTGAGAGGAAGGGAATACATTACCTTAGAGTAGAGAAAATGTGGATCCTGATCACTGCTCTGACCCTGATCACGGTGAAGCAGAGACAAGCTTCCCAATACTTTGGATTCCCCATCTTCCCCTATGTTAAGAGAACAACACTTCCAGGGACTCATGGGTAGGATTAAATTAAATAATGTATGAAACTAATGTGAAATTTTGAATTATTTCCTATAAATAAATACTGTATATATCTGTGATGAAAACATTCTATTCATTGGTTTGAAGGCCAATATTGGCTCAGAAGAAGAAATCAATCACATTTCTTTTCTTTTAAAATATCAAGTCCCAAGATTAGTAAGGAATTAAAAAAAAACATTTTATTAAGGATTCTTACAGCTCTGATAAAAACCATTGCATCTAGCACACTTGTGCATATGTTGCTACCATTATTCTCTAGATCTTTACTTTCCATTGAGACATTGGTGTCAGCTCCTCTTTCCCCACCCCCTTCCTCCCCTGCCCAACCTTGTGGTCCCTTGATAAATTATAAATTATTATTATTATTTTTATATCACCCTCCAACAGCTGTTTTCCTTCACCCATGGTTTCTGTTGTTCGTCTCCCTGGGGGTGGTGGAGGGATGGGGATGGTGGGAATACAGTTTTGTATCCATCGTTACCCTTGATTCCCCCTTTCTCCTTTCCTGTTCCCACTCCCATTCTTGATGCTGGATTTTGTGTGTCTTGAACTCTTATGTCATATCTGTCCCTATGCACATGCTCTGGTCTAGCTTGCAGTGAAAGGCAGTACTAAGGTCATGATAGTGGGTGTGAGGAAACCTTAAGAAACAAGAGGAATAGTGTGTGTTTCATCAGTGCTCTACTGTGCCCTGCTGGACTCATTCCTTTCCTGTGACCCCTCTGTGAGGAGATGTCTTGTCTACCGAAGAGTTTTGAGTCTCTGCTCCAACTGCTTCATTCTCAACAATATTAGTTTGCTGTTTTGTTTATTTTGGTTCTTCTGATACCCGTTACATGGTTTCAGAGCCACTTAATGATCAAACAGGGTGATGTCAAGTGGGCTTGTTGCTTCTCTGCTAGATGGCTACTTGTTTAGCGCCAACATTTTAAGACCCCAGATACTATATCTTCTGATAGTTGGGCACCATCAGCTTTCTTCACCACACTTGCTTGTGCACCTGCTTTGTCTTCAGCAATTGTGCTGGGAGGGTGAACATCACAGAATGGCAGGTTGTTAGAAAAAAGTGTTCTTGCCTTGAGGAAGGGCATGTGAGCAGAGACCGGTAGTATATCCACAACCTCAGTGTATTGTCATATAAATATATGTACTTGGGCCAATATCTCCATCTTATGAAAAAAATGTATTAACATATATACCTACTGTGTTAGTCCTGGTAGACTAGAGGAACACATTTCAGAGACACGCATATAGGTTTAAGGAAAAGGTTTATATGTACAAAAGGAATGGGACATGGAGAAAGTATCCCAGCCCAGTTCAGTTCAAAGTCGTAAGTTTGGTATTAACCTATATGCCTGAAATCAGTCTACCAAGTCTGCTTCCGACTCAGGAAGTCACAGGTCAGTGGGTGCAGAATCCCGGTGCTGGCAGGGTTCTCCCCATGGTTCCTCGCTTCCAGGGCTCAGGTCCATCAACAGCATGCCACTCCAGCTTCAGAGGACTGTCTTCATCAGGGCAAAGCCGTGTGGTCTCTCCGCTGGCTCCCCCAACTTCTCTGAAGCTGCCAGCTTGCCTGTGATTAATCGTCTCTGAAACTAACTCCCAACAACTGGGGTAGATAGCGTCTCATCTTCACGAGGGAAATACCGCGAGATTTCCCTGGAGTCTCAGGTGAAAGCCATGCCCACATCGAGGCCTCATCGGCTCCTCAATGGCTTTCTCCTGATTAACAGGCCAGACTCCACCCCTACATTTCAATTATAAAATTAACATAAGCACATGACTGCCACACCTACCTATGCTTATATCTATTCATATCTTTGCTTCCTTGATCATTCCTCTGTTTCCTTTCACTTTCCTCCTGCCTCACCATCATCCTTGCCCTATATCTGCCCCTTAGTAATTCCTCTCAGCTGGATTGCTGATACTCTTACACCCCGAGGGTCTCTATGTCCTTGTTCTTGTTTATTCTAATTCCATAATTGTTCCCGGTCTATGGCATTTTTTGCTCACCATTCCCATCTCCTACCTTCTTCTCCCACCAGCACCTGGGGCCATTAGTTTTGTTGCTTTCTCCATAAGCTTGCTTCCCAGGCCTATCTTACATATGTAGACAACGCCACAGTAACAGAGACCAAACAAAAAGAAAAAAAAAAAGGATTGAGAAAAGAAAAACAAAACAAACAACCTCCTTAATTCCAGGTCTGTCCACTGAACTTTCTGACTATCTTCTCACTTAGCCTGAAGTCTAGTTTTGGGACTCCTCAGTGGCTTTGTATCTTTTCTTTGCTCCCATTGCTGTTCTGTTCTGTTCCCTTCCTGGTTTGCCCTGCAGAAGTGGGCGCTGGGTGTGTGTGGGGGGCAGGGGGGAGGTTCAGACTGGACACTAATTCCCCACTGTGTGTCCCCAGTATTGTCCTCTGTCACGGTATGCTCCAGTAAGGAGTCAGCATGTCTTGAGCTATTCTCCGTCGTACAGTCCTCTCTGTGCCTGAGCCACTCCCGCAGGGACGCAATCCTCCAGACTTGGTGTGCCAGTATGGGGTCCAGACTGTTCCTTACTCTTTTTCTTTCCTGTTTTTTTTTTCATGTAGGTTGACATTCCAGTCACTCTCCCCATCTATAGGTTTAGTGTTGTCTTCTGTGGTGCATACTGCTAGGGAGGGGTCTGCTTGGCACTGATTGGGGCCAGCCCTGTAGCCAAATATTTTCATACTTTTCTTCATGTGATTCTATTGCCCTCAAGGTTTAATGCACCATGGTGGGGTCTGTATGCTCACCTCCAATTCTTTGGATACAGAATTTTATTTATTGTTTTTTTATTTTAGTTAAATAAATTTCATTTATTGCTATTTACTTATTGTTTTTGTCTCCAAAAAAACGACTCTTTCCCTGGGTGGATGTGGTAGCTACATACTCTGGTGTCGATTTGAGGAGTCTGAGTGAAGGGGTAGAGTGTAGTCTGTCAATCAGGTAATGGCTTGATGACCTCATTTGGAGGTGCTAGGGAACAGAAAACACTACCAGTTCTCATGAGACATCCTCATTGGCACGTCACATGGAGACAGGTAGATGGCAGCCAGAGCCTCAGAGCAGGAGAAGCCACGTTGAGAGCCCTGCCCGTGCTAAGTTGCTTACACTGCCACTGGATCCACAAGACTTCCCACTCACTGATCTGTGGTCTTCCAGCATTCGGCATCCTTACATGTGTATCAGATCAGAAAATGATTTAATAGATTGTTATCAGAGATATGGGCTAATATTAGACTTATGAACTTGATCTGGAGTGATGTGGAAGGTTTTCTGAATATTTAATTGCTCTGTATATAAAGCTCTTTCTTATACACATATGATCATCTATGAATTTGTTTCTCTAGTCAACCGGGACTAACATAGTGGATTAATGTTCTGCTCCTCCCATGCCATCACAACCCTTCCTGCCTTCCCCCTTCCCCCCTTTCATCTTCATCCTGTTGAAATAACATGTACCTTCTGGAATTTGATCCGACCTCCACCCTGTACCTCAATCCGTATAGTGTGAGATAAGTGGCTTTTCTTCTATACCTATTCTGCTAATTGTATTTATCTCAGGAGACTCATGTTGTACTTCTCCTTTGGGACTCAAGTTGTACTTGTCCATTTGTGGTTTGATAACTTCATTTGGCATAATATCCTCCAGTTCTTCCCATGTAATCTAATATCTCATGTGATCATCAGTGCTTTTTATGATACATGGTACTCCATTGTGTAAATATGCCAGAGTTTACAAATCCACTCATCTATCAATGGAAATTTAGGTTGTTTCCAATTCCTTGCAATCATGGTGAATAGTGCCATAAAAAACATTGGAGTACAGATGACTGGTTATGGTTCATTTCTTAACTTTTCTGGGTTATGCCCAGTAGAGGGACAGGTGGGTCATAAGGTAGCTCAATTTCCACTTGCTTTGAATGTCACTAGATTGTTTTGTAAACAGATTGCACATATCTATAAGACGACCATCAGTGGAGAAGAATTCCTATCTTGTCACATCCACTTAAATATTTGTTGCTGTCTGATTTTTAATTTGGGTTATCGCCAAGGGTATTGGTTGATATCTCATGGATTTTTTAATTTGCATTTCTCTGATGACTAATGATTGGGAGCATTTTCTCATATGTTTATTGGCCATTCGGGTCTCTTCCCCCGGGAAACTTCTGTTCAGGTGTTTTGCCCACTTCCTCAGAGGGTTAACTGTTTTCCTCATTTTTCAGGCTAGGAAGGTATTGTAGATTTTAGTAATATGTCTTTTGTCTGTGGTGTCATTATTAAAAATCCTTCAATCTGTCTGTCATTTTGCCCCCTCTTTGTGAAGAATTTCAATGTACATAGGTGTTCTATACTCAGTATATTCCACTTGTCAATTTCCGGTTCACCTGTGTACCCTGTTGCAGTCAGCATATGTGTTCCCTGAGCCAAAGGTTGTTAGGTTTGTTCCAATTCCTTCATTGATGATCCTGATACTTTGCAATTTAATTTCTAGGTCTGTGATCCACCTTAGGCTTTTTCCTGTGCTTGGGGTGAAGTAAACACCTTGTTTCAATTTCTGTAGGTGAATATCCATTGCTTCCAGCACCAATTGGTAAAGAGGGTATCTGCCTCCCATCTGCATTTGGGGGCCCTTATTGAAGATTAGTTGATGGCTTTTGTTCTGCTTTTTCTGTTCTTTTCCATTGGTCTGAGTAGCTGTCATTATACCAGTTCCATAATGCTTTGACCACTGTGACGGTGTAGGAGGTATTAATGTATTTATGTCAGGTACAGTGAGTGATCCAACTTTATCCTTCTTGATGCATTCTCTACTAATACTGGGCTTGTTCCCTCTCCATGGGAAGCTGGTGGTCAGTTTTTCCAATTATTTGAAGAAGGTCGTTGCTATCTTAATTGGGATAACATTAAACTTACTGACATCTTTACTATTTTGCATCACTTTTGGGTTTCTTCCAGTGGGGTCCTGTAACTTTCCTTGTATAAGTCTTTTGGGGTTGTTTTTCTTGTTCTTGGCTATTGTGAAGGGGACTGTCTTCTTGATCTCCTCCTGCATGGTGTTGTACGATGTATACAGCAACCTAATAGACTACTGTTTGTTGATCTTGTACAATGCTGCTCTCCCCTACTGCTCTATCACAGTCAGTACCCCTGTTGTGGAGCTTTTGGGATTTTCGATGTATAGAATCATGCTGTCTGCAAATAGCAATAGTTTCACCTGCTACTTGCCCAGTTGGATACCTTTAATGATATTCTGTTGTCTTATGTTAGCTAGGACCTCCAGTACATTGATAAAAATCTCTAATCTAGAATATTTGCAGTTGTGTAGCAGATAATGAGCTGAAAGGATGACATAAACATTTTCATAGCTGCTAAAACCAAGTGGAAATCATGAAGAGATAACACAAATTTGCTAAAAATGTATTAATCAAAAGATGAAGTTTGTACTCTGGTGGAAAGATGGGGCAGTTACGGAATCTGCTGTCAATTTGAGGAAGGCATGAGATCTGGCCTGTCAATCAAGCTGCAGCTTGATGCCCTCATTTGGAGGCACGATGGATAAATAGCTCACTGCAGGCCATATGCTCTGTTTCACATTCTTGTTGACAAGCCATGTGGACAGATGGCACCCAAAGTCCTGGTGTGCAAGAAACCACCTGGTGACCCTAGCCAGTGCTGAGATGCTTTCTCTGCCACTGGATCCACAAGGTCCCCATCTGTCCCCCACACCAACCCCACCAGCCTGTGATCTTCCTGTAGTCTGCATCATTCTGTGTGTTCCTGAGTCTGAAGAGGAATGTATACACTGGTATCAGATATATGAACTAATATAGTACTTATGGACTTGATTCGGACTGGGCTGGGGTGTTTTCTTAATATACAATTACTTTTTGATATTAAGTTCTCTATGGCATATGTATGAGTGTCTATGGATTTGTTTCTCTGGTCAGCCCAGACCTACACAAAAAAGTTGGAGGACATTATGCTGAGTAAAGCTAGCCAAACACAAACAGAGAAGTACAACGTGAGTCCACCAAGGTAAGTTCAGGCAGCAGAGTGGGTGTAGTGGAAAATGCACATATTGTATCATTCCCAGGCTGAGAACCAGCCATGCCAGCATTTGCCAAACCAAAGTTAATCTAATGCATACACCATTAAAAGCAATAAAATAATTGATTTAATTAATTAAAAATAAAGATGCAGAAACTGTGCTGAAAGCATCTCCACTTGATCTCATATACCTTTAATGTCCACCGAGGGGTAGGGGAAGAAAAAGACACCAAAGTGGGACCAGGCCACTAATCCCACCAAGGGGAGACACTATTGAATAGCTCCACAGGGGAAGGAAACTGAGAGCATACCCAATTTCGGTGTGCCAGTCCTTTAGGATGAAGTCCCTGCTTACAGTAGCTAGTTGCTACTGTAGGGCCAGCCCCAGCTGGAGACATGACATCCTCTCCCTGGATGATAGTGCTGAAGATACAGTTCTGGGAAAGCTGCTGGTCTCTCTTGCACACGTGGGGGCAAATCAAGAGGAGAGTATAACAGACGAACAATAGGAGCAAATCCTAGAAGGACCTGGGGATGTCTGATGCTGACTTCTAACTCTGGGGGCAGCTCTAAGTACCATATATGAACTGGTTGGGGATTACTCACAAGGGAGCCACACAGAAAAGCTAAAGGGTAACAGAGTCGGGGGGGGGTGCTTATCCCTGACTGTAGGAATGAGGACTTGTATGATGTCCTTCTTTCAGACCCACATGCTAAGAACTATTAGAGTACAAGTGCTGCTAGGTAAGTAGGTCTTGGGATATTCATCCCTGAAAGAAAAGGAGATTGAACTGCAGGATTATAGCAGGCCTGCTTGCTATTGACCATCTGCTCTGAGTCAAGTTAGACTTGGAACTATTTGTGGGACCTCTTTCTATCTTCTTGGTGTCTGTTTATAGAAGACAGGCAGGGTAAAATCCCATGGAGACAGTGACTGATGGGATTGACAGTTTCGGGGGTGGTTATGGGGAGGGATCAGTGTGTGTATGTATATGGTGAAGCAATAACGACTGGGGACAGGAGAATAGTAAGGGTTTTGAAATAGATGTGAGGAGGGAGTGACATTCCTAATCACACTTGACCATTCAGAAAATATCTGTGAGGGATTATTGAAAGGTAAGTGAAAGATAAGCATAGTAGTGGGGCAGGAGGAAAGTAAAAAGAAAACGTTATATATATCCATAAGTTTTACTATATAAATGTATGATTAGATAGACATGGGTGTAACTATTTCTACATGTGCATATGTGTAAATGCAACAAGGAAGCAGATGGACTTTAAAATCTTAACTAAGTACAAAAATGGTTTGATCTAAGAATACCGCACTGTATGACACTCAGTCCCCTGACACAATCTCTAAAGACAAAATGTGTGCATAAGCAAGTGTGGTGAAGAAAGTTGATGGTCCTCAACTATTAAAAGATGCAAAGTCTGGGTCTTAAAGGCTTGTAATTAAACGAGGCACCATCTAGCAGGGAAGCAATAAAGTCCACATGGAAGACACACACCAGCCTGGGTGATGATGAGGTATCTATGGGAAGAGGGATCCGAAGTTCAAAAACAAGCAACCAAGTCAATGTAGAGGGACAAAGATGCAGTAGGAACCCCAAGCCCACCTATACATAACTAGATTGTCCCTTATTTGAAGGGACACATAAGAGGGATGATAAATCCAGGATGCTGCACTGGTGAAATACAAAACTGTCCTCAGACTTTTTCTTATTTCCTCTCCTCAGTTTTGAGATTTATGTTTTACCTGATCAATATTGTTAGACCGGTGTGAGGTTCATTTGTGTAATTAAGATGGTTAAAGGCAAGAACATCAGAATGGATGATCTTTCACAAACAGCAATGGGAGTAATGATTTCCTTAGGATAGAGCAAGTGGGGAGGGGGTTAAGGGGGAGGGGTGTTGATAGCACTAATGAGTATATAAACCCAATGGAGGGGAGTAAACAACAGAATTGTAGATGAAAGGATATATAGTATGGGATAAGACACAAATGGATAGCTAAATATATATATATTATATAATATTAAACTATATTATACATTATAATAATATAAAACAATAAGGGTTTCGGGGGAAAGGGTGGGGAAGGGAGAGGATGAAGGAGAGCTGATATCAAAGAGTACAAGAAGAAAGAAAATGTTTTGAAACTGATTGTAGCAGCAATTATACAATGATGCTTGATCCATTCGAATTATGGAATATTATGACAACTATAAGAACACCCAATAAAATGATCTTCTTAAAACTGTGTAGGGATCGCTGAATGTAAATCTCCTCTCTAAATCATTCCCTCCTCACAACAAAGGGTTCTTTTAATTGTTGAGTGAATAAATGAAGTATTCAAAGCAAAGAAAATCAATAATAAAAATTTAGAAAGGCTTCTGAAAATTGTGCACTTGTGTTGGTATTGTTGTTGTGGGAGTCAGCTCCATCTCAGCATGATCCTTTGTGAAGCAGAAAGAACTACTGCCCAGGTCTGTACCGTCCTCACACTTGCTGACTTGTGAGTCCTTTGAGGCAGGCACTGTGTCAGACCTTCTTAGGACTTCCTTCTTTCACTGACCTTCTGCTTTACCAAGTGTATTATGTTGAGCTCTTTGCAGAGACTAAATTAATGATACATGGGTGTTTAAATAGTGTTTCACGGTACAAGAGAGACCTTCATCTCACAGATAAGTTAATGAGAATATTTATTTAGTCTCAAAAGAGATAAAGACAACTCAAAGACTGAGACCCATCATCTGGATGAGGAAGACCACCAACATGAGTTGAAAATGACATCCAAGAGTTTGTTGAGATACAAAAAGGGACCACGACTGGGACAAGTACATTGTTAGCTCGATTGGCTTTCAAGATCAGAACAGAGCTTTACAGCCAAGGCACTCAAGGAGAGACTAATAGGGTCTGACCATGACTACGTTCCCTTGGCACTGCCCCCAGTATGGTGACTTCCATTAAGGACACACTTAGGAAAGTTCCCGAGCATGTGACTGCCCCTCCCTGGGCTGCTCAGTGAGGGCAGAGGCAATCCATTCTCCAAGACATTCTGCCTGAAGGCAAGATCATCTACACGTTTGGTTAATATCTGAATGCTTTCAAAGGATGTTTAATATAGGTGTAGACTCTGGAAATGGATTGGGGCTGTCAGCGCCATCCATAGCCTTTTACCATCTGTGGTGCTCTGAATTTAAGCTCTAGCATAATAGAAAGATACGTGTATAAAGAATTGAATCACACTATTGTAAGTCTCTGTTTTCATGAAAGACATGCCACAAACAAACACCAAACAAACAACAACAAAAGCCCCAAACTCACTGTACTCTAGTAGATTCTGACTCCTAGGACAAAGTGAAATTGCCTCTGTGAGTTTCCAAGATGGAAACTCTCAATGAGAATGGAAAGCTTGTTCTTTTTCCACCAAAGAAGTTAATGGTTTTTGAGTGTTGATCTTGTAGTTAGCAACCCAACTCATAACTCCTATGATACCAGGATTCAGATCTGACCAGTTGCTTCCATAAAGATTGCACTCAAGAAAATTCTATTGAGAAGTTCTACTCATGCAACCACATGCAGTGATGTAAAATTCAGGAAGATCACAGACTGGTGGGTGAAAAGTCATGTGGATCCAGTGGCAGTGGAAGCATCTCAGGTATGGCATGGGTCTCCACAGTGACTCCCTCCGCTCTCCTAGTGTGGCTCCTCATAGGGCTCAGTAAGTCAGCTAGAAAGTTCCCAATATCTTCATGAGAAGGCCATGCTCAAAAGGATGCCCCATCAGGCTGTCACCTGATTGACAGGTTAGATTCAGCCTCTTCATTCAAGTTGACGTGATATTATGTAACTTCTACAGTGTCAATAACCTCCACTGTCAAATAGGAAAGTAGAGGACAAAGGGCTAAGCAACTTGTTGTACATGATGCAAGTAAATAATAGCAATGCAATAATCTTCTGATGAGGACTTCAATATAGGACCCTCCTGTTCTTTCCACCACATCATGACACCTTGAAACTTTTACCTACATAGTCTGGGTCAATTACAGACAGAGATGTGTCTCCTTCTCCTCATAAGGGATTCTTATCAAGCCTCATCTCTTTTCTCTTGCAGTGAGCTCTAAGAAGAGCAGTGTGTTAGCCCGGGTAAACTAGAGAAAGAAATTTCATGGACACGCATATGGATATAAGGATAAGGTTTATATATAAGAGGAATGAGACATAAAGAAAGCATCCCAGTCCAGTTCAAAGTCATAAGTCCAATATTAGCCCATAAGCCTGATATCATTCTATAAAGTCTCCTTCCAACACACGAAATCACAGATCAGTGGGTGCAGAGTCCCGGCACTGGCAGGAGCCTCCCTATGGCTCCTCGCTTCCAGGGCTTAGGGTCCATCAACAGCATCCGGTGATGGTAAAAGCAACTCAGCACTGGCAGGGGTCTCCATGTGACTTCTCCAGCTGAGAGATCTGGTTCCATCAGGGTAAGGCCAGGTGGCTTCCCCTCTGGCTCCTCCATCTCCTTAGATGCTGCCATCTTGTCTTGTCTGCAGTTCCTTGTCTCTGAGAGTAACTCCCAACAAATAGGGGGATAGCTTCCATATCCATGAAGGAAATATAGCAAGATTTTCCAGACGTATCAGGAGAAAGCCATGCCAACACAGAGGCCTCATTGAGTACTGAGATACTCAATGGCTATCCCCAGATTAACAGGCTAGACTCCACCCTTACATCTCAATAATGAAATTAACATAAGCACATGACCGCCACAAGCAATAAGACAGACAGTCTCCAGGAGGAACATTAAGCAACTCTACAAATTTGCTTCTCCTGCTATGGTCTTATGGGTTCATTCCCTTAACCCTTGCTAATCTGCTTCTGACCTAATTTTTTTCCTCTGGATTATCTTTATCCAAATAGTTTTGTTTTTTTCTTTTAATTCTATTGTTTGAATTCTTCTGATCACAATGTTATACCCTCCTTTAACAAAGACTTCTAATCATCTGAGTTAACTCTAAAGGAAAACAAGTTATTGTCTCCTGTCTCTTCTCTGAGTTTCCACCTATCTTTTAGCCTATCACTTTGTATTCTTCATTTACCCCACCCATTTGTGATCCCATCATTGTTAGGGACTAAGCCTTCTCCCTTTAATTTTTTTCTTCTCCCTTTTATATGTACAATTGCAACTCACACTCAAGTACTTCTTTTGATAATTCCAGTCATCTCTCACATTGATGCTTTTGCACTATTCTGTTGAAACTTAACATAAAATATTGGTAAAGACATAAATTTCTGCTCAGCCAGCAAACAGCTTTGTCCAGGTTCTCCATTGCTATTTTGTCAGGAGTACTGAGACACATTGGATGAACTATAAAGTGAAGCTGAGCATCAAATGCTTGGAATATGATGGAGTCAAATATTAATCTATTGTTTCTAAATATCCATTCTGAGCTCCAACTTTATGGGATGCTTTAAGTTGGGCTCCACTACTATGTATGATTCAATCCAGTCTAAAGATAAGATCTCAATCTATCATTTTCGACAAATTCTGACCAAATAATGTACAAATGTTATTATAGAAATTCCCACATCCACATGAAGTCTTTGCTGAGTGTAAAGTCTGGCAAACACAGCATTTAAATAGCCATATCATTTTCTATTTCGTTTCTCATTTTAAATGTACACTTTAAAGCAGCTTCAATGTGCTGGGATGCTGATTAAATCAAGAACAAAAATACTTTTCCCTCCTCCTTCCATTTTAGAATATGTTCCGTCCTCTGCTCTCCTCTACCGAACCACTTTCATTCTAAACAACATTGTCTCGTGTCTTTAAATATAAATGCCAACCTCCCCAAGGAACAGGAGCCAGAGAAAGGCAGCAGAAGGCGAAGTAGGCCAGGAAAGGCATTGATACCCTAAGGGACAATTTTTATCTCAGGAGAACTGACCTTTCAGAGAAAGCAAATTAAATTATCTTTCTCATCCTTTACTTCTGCTGTCACATCATTAAAATGCATGTTACATACCAACACTCATTGTTTTGTATTCATAACCTTAAAGCAAAATTAATCAGTTGTCACAGGGACTTAACACATTTGTTAATGGTGCCCAGCCAAAAATCTGTATTGTTACAAGAAATGCAGCTTTAGGTAGACACCCTTGAGAAAAGACAATAGGGAAGAATTAACTGGTGGGCATTGGGCCTCTTCTCTGGGTGTTGAATAAGTGTTTTGATATCTGATGTGAAGTTTAGTGCCTCAAAAGAATAAACCCTTTTTCTTTGTCTATGCCCAATTAATGTAGACTAGGTCTACGATATTGAAGACATGAATGCATTTGTTAATAACCACTTCATGCACTTTCATTTAGGACAGATTTCCCACAGATTCACTTATTTTCAACATGTATTTATTAAGAACATTAGAAACTGGTAAGGGTTCATTCACATATCCCTGGCTAACACTCACTGGTAGTTCAATGCTAGCACCCCCACCCACCAAGAAGCTAAAAGGGATCACCTGAATATTTGTTCCTCTAGGCTCTCAAAACCCTCTGGAATGTGCTACTTTCCTGCAAAACAGGAGAATGTCTGAGTAGGAACTGACTCCAGGAGAGATTTCTTGAATAGCTGAGGTGTTGGTGCCTGCAGCAAACTTCCTAGGCAAAGACAAGTACATGTTCATCCAGGTTTTCAGTGTCGTCTCTAACAGGTCATGGGAGTCTAGGTGATGCAGTCAGTTAAGCATTGGGACTGCTCACTCAATAGCTGCTCTCTGGAGCAAAAACCCTGAGATGATCTGTTTCTGTAAAGTCGCTTACCTTTGCAAACCCTATAGTGTAGTTCTACCCTTTCCTGGAGCATTGCTTTCAGAAGCCACTCTACTGCAGTGTTTTCCTGATTTGGAGTTTGTTTGTCCCATGGATAAGTGCATTTCTAAGGTGGGGGGATTGGGAAACCTACTTGGACCTTTTATAGGTCGATGAAAATCTTTTTAGTATAATTAGAAGCCGGTCAGAGGGAAAAGTATAACAACATACTTATTACTGCGCCAGCAATAGAGATGGCAGGGAGACGGCATATAGCAGTGAGGTTAGATAGCATGGAGTACAGTTCTGATCACTGAAGAATTTTAGGGAAGAGTGTGGTCTGATTGGATTTGTATGTTGAATACTTTCTTGCGTCTTTGAGAAAACTTATAGGAGAACAAAACTAAGGAAGACAGCCAACATAATATTGCTTTGCTTTGTGTGATGATGAGCTCTATGAAAGCATGGAGATCAACATATAACCACTTTTCTGGGGCCGGACAACAGGGAAGTGAGTGAAGGGACACATTGGACAGTGTACCATATGAAAAAGCAATAACAATTTGTAAATTATTAAAGGTTCACGGGGAAGGGAGGAAGGGAAATATGGAGAGTTGGAACTGGGGTCCTAAGTGGAGGGAGGATGTTTTGAGAGTGATGATGGTAACAGGAATGTAAATGTGGCCTGTACACAATTGTGAAGGGAGGTGTAAGAGTCCCCAATATATAAAATGATTCATTAAAAAAAAGAGAGGGGGAAGGAGCATCTTATACCAAGGTCTCAAGTGGAAAATGTTTGGAAATGAATGTGGTAACATATGTGCAAATGTGCTTGATGCAGATGATGTATTGAATGCTTTGATAGCTTTAAGATCCCCCAATAAAATTATTTTTAAAAAAGAAAGTATGGGGAAGATAGAGAAACTCAAACTGAACTCACTGTCACTGAGTAGACGCGGACTCCCAGGGACCAACCGTATAGGGCAAGATGTAACTCTCCCTCCAAGTCTTTGAGACCACCCCTCTCTATAGTGATAGAAAACTGGGTTGTTCACCTTGTGGTGACAGCCCAACGGGTAGCCATGGGGCCACGAGGCCTGGTGTTTAATTCAGTATGTGCTTCTTCAAGACAATTGGATTGATTATAAAGTATGTAAAGAGATCAGATGAGGGAAAGATAGAACCTCTGCTATCTAGTACTTTACATTCTTTTGGAGAAAGATTAAGTTGAGGCTTCAGGCTGATGTTCTCAAACCATTTTGTGTTGGAGAGTATTGTGCTATTAAAAAACATTGTTAAATCAATATGCTATGTCACCCATGGGTGATGACAGTTACTTCATATATTATAGTGAGTGGTGGGATTCAGTTGGTTTGCATCCACTTGGCAGAAGAAATACTGAAAGCTGAGCAAACTGGTTGTTAAAATGACACTGGTATTCTGATTCTTCTGCAAAACAGTGTCCTCTGAGCTCTCATAATGTGTTAGTCTGGGTAGACTAGAGGAACACATTTCATAGACATGCATATGGATATAAGGAAAAGGTTTCTATATAAAAGAAATAGGAAATTTAGAAAGCATCCCAATCCAGTCCAGGACAAAGTCATAAGTCCAATATTAACCCATATGCCAAATATCAGTCTATAAAGTCTCCTTTCAACTCACAAAGTCACAGGTAAGTGGGTGCAGAGTCCTGGTGCTGGCAGGGATCCCCTCATGGCTCCCACTTCCAGGGTTCAAGGTACATCAACAGCATCCAGTCATGGCCAAAGCAACTCATCACTGGCAAGGGGTCCCCAGGTGGCCTCTCCAGCTTCAGAGGTCTGGCTCCATCAGGGCAAAGCCATGTGGCTTCTCCTCCAGCTCCTTAGATGCTGCCATCTTGTCTTGTCTGTGATTCATTGTCTCTGAGACTAACTCACAACAATTGAGGAAGATAGCTTCTCATCTTCATCAGGGAAATATTGCGATATTTCCTATAAGTCTCAGGAGAAAGCCATGCCCACATAGAAGCCTCATTGACTACTCAATGGCTATCTCCAGATTAATAGGCTAGATTCCACACCTACATTTCAATCATAAAATTAAATAAGCACATGACTGCCACATATTGTAATTTTCATTTCTCCCATAGGTATAACTTTTAGACAAAATCATGCTTTTAATATTTATTTCTTAAAACTTCTTATGCTTTTGATGAGATGCTATATTTTTTATCCCATTGCATTTGCCACTTCAATAGACAAACATGTAACACAGAAGAAAAAGTGCCAAACAACCAGAGGGTGGCCCGCTGACATGCATTTCATTTTTTTTAATGCTTCAAATCACCACGAGATACTCTTAGTGGATTATGCAATTCCTGAAAGTGTTCAAAGAGCTAAAAATATTGTCTGAACAAGGGCTGTAACTTCAGTAGAAAGGAACTTACATCTTGAGAAACCTCACAGAGTGAGGGTGCCTAATTGTTGCTAACAAACCCATTACAATCATTGTTGTCTGATTGGCCTACCTCTAGAGGAATAGAATCCAACTTCTGCAGTGGGAAGATGGCTCAGGAGGCCTTCACATGGCTGGTGATGCTGGGAGAAAAGCAATGAAAATGGAAATCGAGGACTCCAATCAAGAAGAAATATGGACATATCTTCAATAGTAGTTTTGTCGGTTTCTGCCAGAAACTATTTCATATTTCTCATTAATATTTTAAAATTCTTATAGCAATGTAGTTTTGTGGATCACTTTTATCATTCCTGTTGAGGTACTAACAGTAGAAAATGGTAAAGCACTTTGGGGTATATTATATTTGTTTACTTGAGGTCACTAGGGCAGCAAACCAGTTGTTAACTTATTTGAATCTGATCATTGGTATAACCATTAATGTGTGAAAAATATGCGGTACTAAGATATACTCTGAAGTACTGGTGCATATTACAGTATAATCACTCATAAAATATTAGATAAACGAATCCTAATATTTAGGGTGACCTGTTAACCAAGTAATGACTAATTTATTTGAGACTTTTCACCTCCTCTCACTTTAGGAAAGGATGAAAAAACTCTGTTGTGCAAATTAACAGACATCATTTGGGTGATGGGTTACACACCTCGCTAGATTAATATTTGA
>PVJH01035689.1:0-19438 GCA_004026705.1 Nesogale talazaci
GGGCTGGTAGGGCTTGATCAAGGGCAATATAAATGAAGGGGAGTGTCAAGAGGAGATGGCCAGCGGTGCCTGTCTGAGGGTACGGGAGAAGGGGGATGGTTTGATTTCTTGGGAGGACTTCAGTGTGAACCCTAGAACCTCAAGGACAAGTGTGAGAGTGGGAAAGGCCATGGGAACTCACCGCTCCGAACCCCCAGCGGGCAACAGTGTCCAGAGAAAACCACCACCATGGTGCCCACAGAAGGCCTCCAAGCCTACCACGCAGTCAGGGCTGAGGTAGAGGGTCTGGGGCAGCCATGTCATGATGCTCGAGGTGGGGGTGGGGAACCCACTGACCCTTCCTGCCTTGGAATTCCTCCTATGGGCAGCTGTCTGTCTGACACTGGGCCCACAACACAGATCAGGAGCCCACCCCCCTTTTTAAGTTAATTCATTTTACACAAAACAACCCAAGCCTATCTCCTGTCTGCTGGCTTCCATGGGGCTGTGGCGGCCAGGGTGCCCAAGGACCTGGGGCCCAGTCAGGCGGTGGCTCTCCCTCCTGTCTCCCAGCCCCCCCCCCCTCAACCCCTGCTGTCCCCTGTGGTACTTACATATAAATAACTGTGTTTCATGTAGATAAAGATATATTCTGTAAATGACATATATCCTTGAGCAATATTTTTGTTAATATAAAAAAAGGGTTATGCGGAAGAGATGAGCAAGTCAGGGTGCAGTATAGCACTGATGAAACATACAACTTCCTCCTAGTTCTTTAATGCCTCCTACTCCCCTCTATCAAGACCCCAATTCTACTTTACAAATATGGCCAGACAAGAGCATGTACATGGGCACAGGTAAGAACTGGAAACATAGGTAATCCAGGACAGCTCCACCCCTCAAAACCAGCATTGAGAGTAGTCATACCAGAAGGGACCAGGGAAGATGGGGCCAGATATGTGAAACTGATCACGGGGATCTACCTATAACACCCTCCCAGAAGTATGTATAACTGAAAAATGAATGAAGAGAGACACAAATCAATGTATAAATAACAATAATTTATAAATTATCAAGGGTTCATGAGGGAGGGAGGGTGGGAGAGGGAGGGAAAAAATGAAAACCTGATACTAAGGACTCAAGTAGAAAAAAAGGTTTTGAAAATAAATGTACAAATGTGCTTGACACAATGGATGGATGGATGGATGGATGGATGGATGGATGGATGGTGATGAGTTGTATGAGCCTCTAAAAGTGATATATTAAAAAAATATAGAACAGACATTGTCCAGACCCCCATTGTCCTCCCAGTTACTGTTCTGTTCAAGTTCACTGTTGCATCCACATTGTGAAAACAAAACTGGAAAGTCTTAATAAGTAGCCATGTGGACATTTGCTTTCGATTTGGTGTAAAATTTCTGCTTTCCTGAGTCATTGGCGACCAGCACAAATATATTCTATCCTCCCTAGCCAAAGAGTATCAAGTAAGGGGAATGCTTAACATCAAATAATAAAATAAAGATGAATTGCAAACATTTTTTGAGCCTTTACCTTCAAAGCAGTCCCTAAAGACTTCAGATGCTACCTTGGTGAAACACACTCATGAGGATTTTCATCTTACCCCTGCATTCTGCAGTGGGTGGAAGCTCTCAGCTTTTTTCCTAGAAAGACACAGCTTCATGGTCCAGGGTACTAAAGAGTAAAAGTGTGATCGTCAGTACAATTGTCAACGTCTGATCTGTGCTCTTTTGTAGGACTAGGCCCACAATGGGATGATTTTATCACTAGAAAATAGAGAGCCTGTGAGTGACAAGTATAGAGATAAGGTTCCTAACGACTTGAATTATTCACTTCCATTTTTTATCTCAACTTCCTTTTTTTAAAAAAGGGGGATTTGTTTTGGTTTGTCTTATGTTTCCTTCCATTTCTGTTCTCTACCCTTCTGGAACATCCTTCAGTTCATAATGGATAAACAAGCCCAGAAGTAATATGTTAAGATCACAACCAAACTCAGGAAAATCTACTATATGCTCAGGGCTAGAAACAGACATAAGGAGTGTCTTGAAATAGATAATAACTTGGAATTTTATCAAAACAATTATTCTTTATAATTTGAACAACCTTTCTTGGATGAAGAAGCCAAGCACTTGTGAATGGAAAGGAAAGAAAAATGGTGCTCTTGGTAGACCTCAGTCTTTCACCTCTTAATCATCGTGAGTAGTTCTACTTTAAACAAGCGTGATCCTTTCAGCAAAACAATGGCTTAATTCACATGAACCTCCTAGTCTCATCATTCTGATGACAGTCGAGTGTCTGCTTTCGGTGGTTGTTCATATGCTAACTCCTGAAATGGTTGAACATCTATCAGTTCTGCCTGGCCCAGTGGCAGTGTGTATTCCTTCTGCGTTTACCTGATGACTCCTTTTTTGTTCAATCTTTTGTCTACAGAATTCTTCAGTAATTAAATTTGTGGCTTGGGTTTTTATCTTTTTCAGTTCTTTCATCTTGAGACATGCTGAGTACATTCTTCCCTTTTGTCTTTCTAACTGCAGGTAACTGCACATTTTACTGTACTATTTTGAACTAGATCTTGACTTTTTTTTTATCCCATCTTTTAATGACCTTTTATTTTCTTCTTTGTGATGTTCTTATAGTCTCACATACCTGGTATGGTCTTCAGTCATTTGCGTTCAATGAGCCAAATCTATCCTGAGAGGGTTTCCATTTTCAGGTGAGTGTGCTGAAGGCCATATTTTGGCTCTTGTGTACTTGTTTTAATTTTCTTCTGCTTCAACTTGAGCTTATAAGCAAATGATGGTCTGCTTTACAGTTGACCACTGGCCTTCTTTTATACTTTATTTACCAGTACTTTGTGAATTAGGTGATTTACAAAGCCAATCATAAGTTTTATATTAAAATTATGCATATTTTGTGTCAAGTCACTGATTGCAATCCCTTTAATATATATCACTTATTCCGTTTCCTGTTTCCTTTCTTAACCTTCTAAACTTTGTCCTTGGGTAAATGGTCTTTTGCTCTTAAATGGTTGATTATTCTGCAACAAAATTTAAATCCACAAGAGTGCAGATTGGTAATGTATAAGCCATAGCTTTAGGAGTTCTACAGTATTTCTTTCTGACTTATAAACCTGGTCTCTTTTATATTTTTAGTTTCATTCTACATATTTCTCTCAATCTGACTAGGGCCTTCTAATGTGAAAAAGTTGGTAATAGTACTCAGGCACCATGTAGATTTTCTGGTATCAAGACCATGAAGATTGATGTTTGCTTGGTCCATTAGTTTACTGGAATAATTATTTCCATGTGACTTTCCAATTTAATCACTCTTATTTCCTTTGGATAGAGAGAGATCAATGACTGCATTTTAAATTACTGCTCAGGAGCATTTCAATTGCTATTAACTCATGTATGATGTGGAAAATTATCTTTGTGAATTATGTTATGTCAACAGGTCTTATCCTCTGAGATTATGGTCTTGATCCCCCATACCCAGTGATTCATTTCCTCCAAGACTTTAGTTATGGTTCCAAAGTATTCATTGTTTTCCTTTCCCTATACTCCATCACATTTATGGATTTATTTGTAGCAAAGAAAAATACACATACACAGCTATCCTCTGTCAACCCCCTCGCCTTCTTCTGAGTGAGGATATCCAGCTTGTCTGTTATCTCTGCACAGACATAGTTGGTTGAGTTATTGTGTATTTCGTCTGTCAAGGTCTACATGTATAGTAGCCATTTGTGTTGCTGAAAAATTGAAATAAATAAGTTTTCAGTCTTGCTAAATTTTGTTATTCTCTGACATTATTTATCACAAGGCAATGTTTTACAACTACTAAACTTTCTCTTTGCTTCCAGCTTTTGCATTGCAAGCACCAGTAAATATCAATTACATGATTGAATGTTTGATCCATTTGAGACTGAAAAAGTTGGTAGAAAATTTCAATTTCTTCAACTTTGTTTTCTATTGGTGCTTAAATTTGGATAATTGTGACATTGACTTACTTTTTTATAGTTTCAAGGATATTGTCTGATCATTTATGGCATTGTACTTCAGGATAGATCATAAAAAAAATTTTGACAATGAATGTGATCCCTCTTCCATATTTGGCAGAATAAACCATATAATTGTCCCATATAAAATGCCCCAAACCAGTCCATTTTAGTTCATTAATGTCTAGGATATCGGTACATGTGCCATCTCGGTTTTTATGACTTCCAATTTTTCCCGATTCATACTTAGTACAGTACCTATCTGTGGCTATTTCTTCTCCTTTTTTAGTCATGACCCATCAGGCATATGGGAAAAAGTGGAACAGTTCTCCAGAGTTTCTGAAGCTGTAAATCCTTACATGAGAATACTGCCTCAATTTTCTCCCATGGAGCAACTGCTGCATTTGAACTGTTGACTAGCAGTCCAATGATTAACCCACTGTGCCATCAGGGTTCTTATGTAGTCTTATCTTAGTGTTCTATACTGACTGGTCTTTAGCTTCTTCCTGACAGAATTCCCTATATCAACAGCTTGTCAGGTTTGATACACATCATACGGGCATACTTGGAAGAGTTCTTGAAACCACATATGGTGTTTCCCTGTTTCTAATATCCATCTCAAACCCACTTCCTCCAGGAGAATTTCTTCTATCATAGTTTACATTTAAGGGCTTTTTTGATGCCAGGTAATGTCCTAAGTTCTTTTATATATCTGTATTTCTATCATCTCAAAATAGCTATATATCTTCCTGTTTCAATATATAATTGTTTAAATTGATAGGTGGATGTATTTCTGAGGATTAATTGAAAGAATACTTTGTATATATTTGTTTGGAGGACACAACTTGAGACATTATTGCTTTGGTATCATTGATGCAAATGTCAACCTGACAGAATAGGCAAAGAACCAAACAATATTATGCTGATCATAGTTATGATGTTGTGGATGCCCTGAAAGGGTTTATAGGGCACCTGGAAGTTCATTGACAGTGTTTTAAAAATGCTGTTGTGGAAGCACACTTCCAAACGTCAAGGAATCATAGTAACAGTGGCTCTAGAAGTCCTTACCAAGATAATAAATTGGGAATCATGGTAGAATGCCCTAAAAAAAACTTTCCTCTATCATATTCTTTCTGAATCCATCACCCTCAAGCATTCCTCACTTGCATGCCCTCCTAGTCCAGGCTAGTGCATGTTAACCAAATCCTGAAGAAAGAGATGATATCCTAGATATAATCGATGGGGTAAGGTATTGATTTTTATTGTACTATATTACAATTTGCTTCATTATTTTGTATTGAGAACAAACTAGTTTTGTTAACGATTTATCTTCTGCAGGTATCTAGGATTCAGAAAAATCTAGCAGCTCAAGATGTTCAAACCTCTCCCTCCCAAGACTCACTGTCTCAATGCCTACTTATCATCATCATATTTTTAGCATAGGAGATTTGCCTTGCTATGAACTCAGCTTCTTTTTAACTAATACCATTCTTAAAATCAAATATTAATTCTTATTTCTAGTACATTTTACCCCTCTGGCAGCAAGGAACTCTTTAAATATGCAATAAAGGCCTTCTGTCTTTCACAGCACATTGTAATTTAATATATGGTTGACATGAAACTGTCTTTATTTATTTATGCTTCTAAAATAGTTAATAAACCAGCCAATTTCACTATCCTTATTAATGTTCTCTCATATAATTCAACTGTTGGGACTACGGATTAGTGAGTGTTCCATCTTTTCCTTCTTCTTTCCCCCCAATATACCCTATGTACCCTATGAAGGGCCTGAACATGTGTGAAAAATTCCATCATCTTTTAGTTCTATTTTCCCCACAAACTAAGTTCTCTCATGGGTAAGAGTCTTAGTCAATGTGGCTCTGAAGCCTAGCAGTTTTGTCCCCACTTCATCTCTTATTAGCAATGGAAATTCTTTGCCCTCTTTGACTAGTAAGACCCTTGTAGCACTGTCAGATAGGCTTACCACAAAGTCAGTAGTGTAACTCCTTAAGCAATTCCACAAACCAGAGATGAGGCTTTCTGCCCCATAAAGACATGCAGCCATAGAAATCCTATATTGGGTTACATATATTGGTTATGTATATTTTAGAATTTACTTAGTGACAGTGCTGAATGAGGATGAGTTCTACAATCTCATTTTGAGGGTCTGTTCTGTAGAACTATTTGGGTTCTGATTAATACCAAGTATGAAGCAGGAATTCGGTTGAAAATACAAGGGAGTTTTGACTGACTTTATGTAAAAATGAAACAAAATGATAAAGTGAATTTTCCATGAAACTTTTGAAACCTGGTTGTGTTTATTTGGGAAGTGATACCAGGAGCAAGTGGAGGGTAGGAAAACAAACAAAGGAAACAGAAAAAGTTGATATGATGTATATTATAAAATGGATTATCACTATTGGCAAGTAGGATTCAAGTCTACTGTCAATGTTCTAAATGACTATACATTCATTATTGTCCTCCAGAATTGACCACCCCAAGAGTGAGGAAATTGGGCTACTTTCCCACTCTTTTCTTTCATTAATTAAAAGTAATTCTTGGAATTTAAATTCTCTACCTCTCTCATTCAGATTTATGCATTGCCAAGTCTGTTTCAGCAGCCAGTGAGCATCTTCAGGCAGATGCTTATAGTAGGAAGAGAAATGTTGAACATGCCCTCCACTATAACTCTGAGAAAAGTCCTGGTTCCATTAGCAGATACGAGCAGGACTCTGTTAGGGAGATAGATAGCTTGCCAGAG
The DNA here is from genome assembly GCA_004026705.1 of Nesogale talazaci. Classification (NCBI taxonomy): domain Eukaryota; kingdom Metazoa; phylum Chordata; class Mammalia; order Afrosoricida; family Tenrecidae; genus Nesogale; species Nesogale talazaci. The sequence goes on from PVJH01035689.1 coordinate 6,753, forward strand.
GTGGGACACTGGCTCACTCCCTGTGAGACATTCTGGACAAGGAGCCTGATGGAATTAAGCTGATGCAGCCAGAACTCTGGAGCTGGAGGAGCCATGTGGAGACTCCTGCCAGCGCTGAGGTGCTTACCCTGCCATTGGATCCACAAGACCTACCATCCAGTGGCCTTGTATTCTGTGTCAATGCACGTGTTTCCTCAGTCTGAAGAGGACTTTATTGATCTGGGCTGGGCTGGGATGCTTTCTCAATATTCAAGTGCATATAAAACTCTTTCGTATATGAGTATCTATAAATTTGTTTCTCTATCAATCCAGACTAACACAATAAATAAAGGAAAAAAAAACATGAGCAGAAATGACATATAATACGGGAAGACAAAAATGCTTCATAAACACTTGAAAGTATAGTCAATCCCATTATTAACCAGGAGTAAGTAAATTAAATCACAAAATTAAACAATTAAACCATCCGAATATATTAGACATTATGAAGCCACTGGTACCCTTGTCTATTTTGGGTGGGAGTATAGATTGGCATCGCTTTTTTGATATGTAGGTTGACAATTCATAGTAGATTATGGATATTACTACTTAGAGGTATGGTCTAAATAAATGTGCACATATATACTGAGGGATATCCTTTTTCTTTTTCTTTCTGTTTCTTTTTTTCTTAATATTACAAAACTGAAAATGAGTCAACTGCTGTCAACTCAATTTCTTACTCCTTTGGTGACTGTAGGCAATTTATTTAGACTCATTAAGCCTCAATTTCCTTATCAGTAAAATGAAAATAATAGAAACTCCTAACTTATTTTTATGAAGATTAAATAATGTATGCCATGTCTTTACAAATTAGTGTTCTTTTTATTTTCTCAATAAGTGTTAAGAGCATGATAGCTAATTATTGTTTTCTTTACAGAAAGGATCATTTTATTTTCAAAGGTTTTCTCTATGACAGGTTGTTGTCTGATTAACTAATGGAAACTGGAAGACATTATTATTTTTTTGTCAAATTACACTCTTGCTCTTAAATGAGCAGAGAGGTTTTCCATCAGCCTTCTACAATAAATTGGGCTACTGTACCTTTTCTTAAGAGACTTAGAGCTAGACTTTTAGTTTTATTTTTCTCTAGTCATTTGAACTTACTAACAGTACCTACCCCCATGGAGTTGAGACAGTGAAATAAAAAAAGGCTGATCATGCACTTACCAAGGCATTTGGAGTTGGCACTAGTGGCGCAAAATGAGCAGTTACTGTCATTATTTCTCTAGCTTACAAGATTATTGTAACCATGCACGGTCTAGTGCTTGCCTGATAACTTAAAGGTCAGCAGCTGAAACCTACCAGTGACACTAAAGGAGGAAAGACCCAGAAAGCTGGTACTGTAAAAATTACAGCCTGTGAAGTCCTATGGACACTTCTATTCTGTCATATGGGTTCTCTGTACAAATTGAGTTTGAGAGTACACAACCATAACAACAACAAAATTATCTCATAATCATTGATTTAATTCAGTGGATTGAATGGTTAGCCCAATTTGTTTCCTATTTGGAGGACTTCTCATATATTTCATTTCAAGTTGTCTTGAAGCACAGAGGTTCTAAACAACAGTGAATTTTATTTGTTTCTTAGATTGTATTCTCTAAAATCCCCATGTCCAGGTTAATCTGGATCTGATTTATGTTTCCTAAACTTAGTTACAAAGTCTTGTTGCAACTTCTTTTCCTTTATTCTCTTGAGTTTTACCTTGTTTTGTTAATTCTTTGCTTAGTTTCTATATTGAACAGGATTTTTCCAAGACATTGTTAATATAGTTTGTAAGTCCAGGGTTGTCTTCTCTTTGGCTAACATCTGTGATTACATGACAAGTTATAATCATGCCAAATCATATAGCATAAAACAATAAAATAATGCAAATTAAAATTCCTGAAGTGATCATGAGAAGACCTGCACTTTTTAAAATTTAATTAATCATGAGAAATATTTGATCATCACACTACTGATCAATATGATCAGCCCAAATACACTCATCTAGATATTAACAGAAGGTAGTAGAAACTCTTAATATATGCATAGCAATAAAATATTTGGCATTGAATTCCCTGAAAAGGAAACTGAGGTGTTTTCTACCTAAAGTGGGCTTACAGGTGACAATATCAACATTTCCTTGGAGTTTTTTCTTTCCTAAGGTCTCAAATATAGTTCCAGAGCCGCTGAATCACAACTGCCATTTAATAGGCAATCTAGACCTTTTCATATCACATTGGTGTTTGAGAAGCTCAGAGATACATTCAGACCTAGGAGTGGAAGACATTTTTTCTTTTAAAGATAATTAGATAAACAACCAGATTCTCTAAAACAATATTGGCTGGGTTGTGTAGTTGATAATAATTGCCAAGTAAAATGTTGAAAGCATGCAAATATGTTGAATAGCTGTGTTCATGTTTATTGGTATTTCATTCCACAAACTTTAGCCATGTGTCATAGCTACATCTGCCTCACTCTTATTTATAATATTGATGAAGTAATAAGTAAAAAGATATTTCAATCTATTTCCTCACTCTACAGAATTTCTAATGAGCACCTGTTTTGTATGTAGAAGAGGCTAGTAAGCCAAAGATGAATAAACCAGTGGGACTCTTTTCAAAGGACTTAACATCAAATGACTGATGACTAACAATGAAGGAGGGGTGATTGTCTTGATGGAGAACTGACAGGATCCTATGGCAGCATCGATGGTTGTGATAGATAGGTTTATTGTGCCAACCTAGCCAATAAGAACATGTGGGATTAGTAAGGTTGCAGTGTGATTGTAGGGCCTGTGAAACACCTAGCCCATGGACCATGTCCATCAGTTTCTTCAAGACCTGCTTTGCCACCCTGCTGGTGATCTGGGGACTGTCAGATCCTGTCATCTGGCTGATTGTTGGTGACTCACCCTGCTGTTTTCTCCCTGTGGCCTGACTGCCTGCTTTGCTCTACAGAAAACTCAGCAGGTCCTCATCAGTTGAAGAACCTCCTGTACATTAACTGTTTCACAGAATTGAGTTGAACTGAGCCCTGTGTACTGCTGTGTGGACTAAGGGACGGTTATATTCCTTCATACTATATATATGACACTTATGATTACATATATAATGTATATATGTATGGCTTTGTTTCTCTAGAGAACCCTGTCTAACACAGCGGTGAAGGAAGTTCAACCAGCCAGGAGGACTATGAAAGGTGGAGAGAAATGTGATGAGGATATGCTTGACTTTTCTTAAAAGGATGAATACAATAACTGGAGAAGAGAAAAAAGCTGGGGTGGGGTGGAAAAAGCAGAAACTTAAAGAGTTTTTGAAAGTTAATCATCAGTAATTTCAAGGGTTCCAATTCTACTGAAGAAAAATGTGCTAGATGAGGCGGGGAGGTGATAAAGCTGGAGAACTTGTCAGGTTATCTCAAGTTCACATTAAAAATCTGATACTTCATATAGTACTGTATACCAATACACTGCCATTGTGTCAATTACTACTACAGTGACCTTTTAGGAGAGAAAATAATTGCCTCTTTGGGTCTTTAAGACTGTAAATATTTTTTTAAGAAGAAAAAAAGTGGTAAATTTTATTAACAGACATTCCATCAATTTCAAGATACTTGTATGACACTGACTAGTTAAAGAATTAAGGGTCCTGGGAACTTAACTGTGCCAATGCAGTCCTCTTTTTTAACACTAACTATAGAAAGACGGGTGCCTTTTTAAGCATGACTTAAGATTAGGAAATGAAAAGCAGTCAGAAGGAGCCAAATCAGAACTGTAAAGGTGGGGTGTGTGTGTGGGGGGGTGACCTTGTGTGGTGAGAGGAATGAGCAGGAGCAGGGTTGCTGTGGGGAAGGACTTGGTGGAGTTTTCCTGGCTATTGTTCTGGTAAAGCTTTGGCAGTCTCCAAATAAGCTGTTGCTGTTGTTCTCCGGCTCTCTCGAAAGCCAACAAGTCAACCCCCCCCCAGGGCACCCCAAAAGCGGTGACCATGAGCTTCAGTCGGGACTGATCCGCGTTGGCTCTGACCAGTCGACAGCCCCTCTTGGTAGCCATTCCCTTGAGCTTTGTCTTTGGGATTTTGCTGGTGAAGCCATGTCTGAGCGCCTGTTCTTCAAAGAACCGCTTCGGGATCTTGATCCCACTTGTTTAACGTTTCCACGGAAAGCCCTGCTCGGGGCGGCCGCTGATCCCGGCAGTAGTTTCGGCACCTAGCCGATGGGCAGGTTGCTCAACTTCAGTTTTTCAGTCAGAATCGTGTAAGCCGAGCCAACGGAGATGCCTGTGGTGTTGGCAATCTTTCGGCTGCCAACCTCCGGTCCTCCTCGAGGAGAGCCCAGACAAGGTTGATCTTCTCCTCACAAATGGGGGTGGGTGGCCTGCTGCTGTGGGCTTTGTGTTCGACGTCGTCTTGCCCCTTCTTAAAATGAGTTATCCGTTTTTAAACTGCTGATTTCTTGGGGCCGCTGTCCCCGTAAACTTTCCGCAGAGCCTCAGTGATTTCACCGTTCTTCCACCCGAGCTTCACCATCAATTTGATGTTTTTCCTTGCCTCGATTTTATTAGAATTCATGTTGCTCTGAGGGGGGCTGTTTTCAAACTGTTGTATTAGTCTTCTTCGCGCGCTGCGTAGGTCCTTTGCTTCCTCCAGCTGATCGGCTTGACCATCCCATGGGCAAAGAACTCCTGCGGCCTGTGCCCGGGCCCGGAGGGGCAGATTGGCAGCGCGGGCGCACACCCCCACCCCACTCACCGGTCACCAGCTCCCCTCCCTGCCCGGCCTGGTTCTAGAAACGCACACCTCCCCTGCAGGCAGCCCTCACGCAGTGGGGTCTCGATGCCTCGGGGCACCTCCCTAGCTCCCTTCCCCAATCTTGGTTTCGCAGGAAGACTGCCAGGGCTGGGGAGCAGCCTCCGATTGCTATGACAACGATCTGACCAGGGACTGGGACATCGCGACCAAGACTGTAAATCTTTATGAGAGTAGAAATTCTCATCTTTTCCCCTTGGAATGACTGGTGGTTTTGAACCTCCGACCTTAGGGTTAGCAGTTCAACTAGTAACCAAATCTTTTACCAGGACTGCAATATCAATTTCAGTTAAATAGACGGACTAATTATAAACATCTATCTGTTAGAGCAGAATATGTTCCATCAGGTTTTCACAGGATGAGTTTTCAGAAGTAGATGACAAGGTCATTCTTCTAGGAACCGCAGAGCATGCTTGCACTTCCAGCCCGTAGGCAACAGCTCAGTGTGCTAACTGTTAATGCCAGTGAGGGACAGGCTTGTTATCCCTAGGTGCTATCAAGTTGTTTCCAATGCATAATGATCCCATGTACAACAGAATGAAACACTGCAGTGCTTCATAATCTTTCCTATCTTTGTTATAGCTGCTATCAGTTCATCTCAGAAGTATATTATTTATTTATCTTCTGATCCTCCAATTCACCAGGCATGATGTCTTTTTCTTGGAGCTTGTTCTTACAGATAACATGTCCAATGCATGTGAGATGAATTACCACCCTCACTTAAAAAATCATTTTACTGGGGGCTCATACAACTTTTATCACAATCCACACATCCGTCCATTGTGTCAAGCATGTTTGTACTTTTGCTACCATCATCATTCCCAAAGCATTTGATTTCTACTTCAGCCCTTGGTATCAGCTCCTCATTTTTACCTTCCGTCCCTATTCCCCCTTTTTGAGCCCTTGATAATTTATAAATTATTATTATTTTACCATAATTTACACTGTCCAACGACTCCCTTCACTCACTTTTGTATTGTTCAACCTTCAGGGAGGAGATTACATGTGACTCCTTATAACCAGTTCCCCCTTTTTACCCCATCTTCCTTCCACCCTCCTGGTATCACCATTCTCACCATAGGTCCTGAAGGGATCATCTGTCCTGGATTCTCTGTTTTACCACTTCCTATCTGTATTAGTGTGATTTGTCCAGTCTAGTCAGGTTTGTAAGGTAGACTTGGGATTGGTTGGATAAACAGTGTGGAGAAGAAAGCAATGGGACTGATGATTCTGGGGGGACATGGGAGATAAGGTGTTGGGGGAGGGGAAGTAGTGTTAACCAACCCAGGGACAAGGGAACAGCAAGTGATTCAAAACCAGTTGCAAGGATGACGTGGGAGGCCTGGTAGGGACTGATCAAGGGCAATGTAACTGAGAGGAATTATTGAAATCCAAATGAAGGCTGAGAATGATAGTGGGATAAGAGGAAGGGGATAGGGAATAGAGGAAAGGACTAGAGGCAAAGGGAATTTATAGATGCCTAAAAAGTCATGTGCATAAGTAAATATATTTATATATGATGATGGGGAAATAGATCTATGTTCGTATATCTATATGTTTAGCATTAGGTAGCAGGTGGACATTGAACCTCCACTCAAGTACTCCGTCTATATAGAACACTTTGATCTATTAAACTGACTTTCCATGATGCCCACCTTTCCAACCCGATAGTTGAAGACAATTGTGTGCATCAGCAAAAGTGGTGAAGAAAGCTAATGGTGCCTGGCTATCAAGATATATAATGTCTGGGGGTCTTAAAAGATTGAAGGTAAACAAGGAGCCTCTAGCTCAGATGCAACAAAGTCCACATGGAAGAAACACACCTGTCTGTGTGAGCACAAGGTGTTGAAGGGATCAGGTATTAGGCATCAAACAACAAAAATTATATCATTGTGAATGAGGGGGAGTGCATATTGGAGACTCAAAGCCCATCCATAGGCAACTGGACACCACCCTCACTTTTAAGGAACAATCAGGTTTAATTTCTTTTTTACAAGACAAATTTGTTTATTCTTCTGGAAGTCGATGAAATAGTTGATATTCTTTTCCAACATCATTGCTCAGATGCAATCATTCTTCTTCAGTCTCACTTCTTCACTGTCTAGCTATAGTATGCATTGGATGTACTTGAAAATACCAAGGCCTGTTTGGTACACCTTAGTTTACAAAGTGACAGCTTTGTTTTGTTAACATTTTGCATCGATCTTTTCCAGGTGATTTACCCAATGCAATGAGTTCTGATTTCCCAACTGATGCTTCCATAGCAGTGATTGTGAATTTAATAAAGTGAAATGCTTGGAATTAAAAGGTTTTTAAAAAGGGGAAAACCCAGTGGCACCATTATTACTGATGGAATAATCTGAATGTAGAGTAGAGGGAGGAGGAAGTATTTGAGAGCATGAAATCCAAGACAGAAACCAATTAAGAGGTAGTTAGAAGATGAGGAAGGTCAAGAGTTAAAGAGTTATTTGATGATGAGATCAGTCAGAAGAGCAAAGATACAAAGACCCCCCCCCCAAAAAAAAAAGCTTAAGGCCCCCTTTCTGTCATGCCACATTTCCCTTTTCAGAACAATATTGCAATCACTGCTTTAAATGAACAAAATTTCAAGATATCATCCTTCACCATTCATCCACCTACACTGTAAAAAACGAGACAATTAAATTCGTTATTATACAAACTTCTTAAATAGAGATCAAATGTAATTCATCCCACATGCTGTCAGCTAATTAAAATATTTGTACCATAGATTCCTTAGCCTTTCACACTACCTAGGAGGAGTACTGGGGTCTTATTTCAGAAGAAAAACAAATCACTCTCCATTTTCTCCTTATTTAATTTGTGTCACAGTAACAGCAAGTTTAGTTCAGAGCTGCAGTTCCAAGCTTCGTATCTACCCTGGAAGCTAAATACACACCTTCAGAAAACTGCCTACGGTTGAGAAGTATAACTGTACCTGTTACAGAATCTCTAAACTGAAACAAACTGGTTTCTCTTCCTCCCCTATGGGCTGATTTCTGTCCTACATGCCATTCCCCTCACACGAGCATTCACCTTTCTCTCTGACCCCAACTCATTAGGAATGGGGGTACCTAAGGAGGAAGTATTTCCCCCAGCCCCAGTTTTGAAAAACATCTCAGTGATAGGTAAATGAGGAAAATATAAACCATCAAAAAGCAGAACTAATTTTCTAGGTTCATGGCATGCTGAAAAACTGACTGGGCTGTGTGATCGATCCATTTTCATCTGAGTGATAGCACATTCTCACCTAGAACTGATGGGGTCAAAGTTCATTTGGGGAAATGCATGTCTGCTGGGTCTTTCTGCTGCTAGGTAACCAAGGCAATTGTCTCTGAGAATTTGTGTGCTTCTATAGCCCCATTTAGAAGCTCTGGAGGTAGAGTGAGAGAGACAGTTCAAACCAGCTCAGTGACTTCCTGGAAGAGAGATCTGTTCTCATAAAGGTTACAACCCAGAAAGCCTATGGGGGCAGTTCTCACTGTTTTGACAGTACCTAACAAAAGCAGCATATATCTCTATAAACATATTTTAATATCTTTGACTTTCAAACCTCATATTTTTATGTTTTAATATTTTATTTTTACTTTTAGCAAATATTTATTGAATACTTATTATGTGCGGGCATAAGCAACTTCGGTAGCATGACCAGGCAGGTGTTGGACTGCTCACCACATAACAGGTGTTTCAAATCTGCTGGGCCCTCCGGTAGAAGAAGGTGGTATTTATCTATGCTTGCAGAGATTTATAGCCTCGGAAAGCCTATCTAAAGTGGCTTTGAGTTGGAATCAGTTCAATGGCAGTTATTATTTTTAATCTATAAAGTGCTAGTCACCACTAGGTATTTGAAGCAGCATACAGAGATTTACCATATTTCCCCCCCCAGCCATTTGTTGCAATTTTTTTTTTACCAAAATTACTAGTCTTTGTCTGGAAACTCCATTTGAATCCATCCATTGTGGGTAAACTTCTTGGCATCAAAGGCACATAAGCAACCACAATATTCCAAAACAGTGAGATGGTGAAATGGAAAAATGTTCAAAATAAAAAGAAACTATTTATAGATGCAATAACAGGATGAGTCTCATAATTATTACACTACTTGCTAAGATCCAGAAAATATTATACAAGGGGATACCTCCCACAATTTAGGCTTATTTGTTTTTTTGATGTGAGGACACAGTGCATTTGGAGTTCTTTCCATTAGGTCAGACTGTTCATTAAACTTTCTATTTAGTGGATCTGAAAAAACTGAGCAACAGTGTGTGGCTGAACAAACCTGATTTGTGGCAGACAGGGCTGGTTTTGTCACCACAACAATGCACCAGCTCACACAACCATCTCAGTGGACCAGTTTTTGGCAAAAACAAACAAGCAAAAAAAAACCCAGCATATCTCTTTTGCTCCACACACCTGACTCATTTGACCTTGCTCTGTGTGACTTCTTTTTGTTTTTGTGTATGAAGATGGACATGTAAGAGCGATTTGATGACAAGGATAAACAAGGTAGGTGCTGTCATTCATCCAAAGGGATGAGTTTGAAAAATGTTTCCAAGAATTGAATTGCAGATTTGATAAATGTAATAGAGAGTACATTGAAGGTGAGAAGGTTGTTTAGTTAAAAAAATTAAATGCAGAAAATTCCAGGATTTTTTAAATAATCCCTCATATACCACATGAATTCATATGAATGACATTTCAAAAAGAGCCCTCTAATCTATAGAAACAAAAAAGCATGCCAAAGGTTATTTGGGTTCAAAATGTAAAGGGTGATGAAAGTAAATATTTCATATCCAGATTACAGTATTTTCACTCATCAAACTGGAATTTTTTTTTTTTTGTTTTTTTTGGGCATCACTGCCTCTGGTGGTCGTGGGCGCTACCCAGTGCTGCTCCTGAGAGCTGCCTCTGGACTTGAAACACCAAACCTGCGGCTGCAGTCCCGCACTCAAACACTTAGCGCCACCGGGGCTCAGCCCCCAAACTGGCATTTTAAGAGGATATAGCTTTCAATTTTCTTCTGCAAAAGCAACTTCTGCAAAAGTTGGATATTAGTTCACTCTATATTTGAACAACTATAGGGATGTGGAACTCTGCATTCAGGAGAGATTAGTAACTGAATGAACCAATGGACAATCGCCAGGGACAGGAATCATACCATGAATTCCAAATAGAACTCTGACCTACACTCTGTCGCAGCCAGTCCCAGCATTCAAACACTTATCCTGCAGCCCTGAAAGTCCAGGCACTCCTGCAGACCAGGAATTCTATGGCAAAACTTCTGACAATGAGTCCAATGTGACAGGGGCTTGATTAGTAGCTGACAATTTTCTTAATTTTTGTACATACTTCCATTTAGGACCAATTACATAAAGCTAAATATGACCCCCTAATTTATCACCTAAAATGTCTCACTTCCAGATCCTCTTCAGTTTCCCAACGCCAATAGTATCCAACCAGGGCATAGCTGAAAATTTCCACACTGACCCCACCAATTTAAAGTTTTCGCATTCCCTTGCCTGTTTGAGTCTCTGCCAATCAGAAACTGTGGTGGCTGAATCCATTACTAAACTCTGAATAAATGGCATTCGTTTGTTCTTATTTGGGGCTCCTTGTCTTTGCCTTCTTAAGTAGTTCACAATTTTTGAGTTAATCTCACTTCATTATTCTATGTTCTACCCTTTGGGATAAAAGGAGAGAACACATCTATCCTTTTCCCACATTGCATCCTCTTTATATATTGTAAGAGATTTATTTCATGAATTCTCTTTTCTAGCATGAAATCCCTTTTATTTTTTAATTTAGCTCATAAAAAGGACTTGAAATTCTATCACTCAGTTGTTTTCTATTAGATTTTAAGTTTTTCTTTATTGAAGAGTGAGTCTTGGTATTGAGCAGTATTTTCAGGTATAGCTGGACCTATGGGGATGAGGCAGAGCTGTCTCTTCATTCTAAATACTTTGATAAATATAGCCCTCATTTCTATTAATTATCAAATCCAGTTGGGTTTTCCATAGATCATTCAGTTGGCTTGTCCCTTAGTTTTTTTCATATCTTTCAAAAATCATTGAGATAAGCCTGTGGGTGAAGCTTGAACAGAAATGTTTCACATTAGGGCTAATGGGTCATGGAAATAAGGTAATATTCTCATGAATTACAAATTAAATCAGACACTTGTCTAGATCTTTCTGATTTTTTTTTTAATTTTCAAAAGTAGGGCTTGGGTGAAAATGAGGAGAAATAGAGGATAAAAAAGAAGGGTACGAGTTCACAATAAGTGCTTCCAGAGTGGAACTATAGGAGAGAATATATTGGCTATGGAACAAAACCCCTAAATACACACCCACATGCACGATACATACTACACAAACAGATTGGTGTAGTCATTTATTAATTATAACTGTTGGAAGAATACTTAATTTTTAATGTTTTAATTTGATCAATCTGCAATGGAAAACACCAGGAGATTACATATAGGCATACTGTTATATAGTGTAAGGATGAAATGAGTTGAGTTATTATGTCAAAGCCTTTAACATATACACATTGCCTTCCTTTATTCTTCTTTCCTTTTATTCCTTTTGTCCCCTTCTTTTCTCTTTGATCCTTCTTTCTGTTGAGAACCTTGAAGAGCCAAGGGAAATCAAAAGTCTAAGGAACAAACACTTTGTGAATGTAAAGTGGCTAGAGAGATCTTCTTGACACAGGACTACAGCAGAAGAGCCACTGTTTAGAGGAATTCTTCATAAACCCCCCTCTACCTTAAAAAATGTATTACAATAGCAAAGTAATTACATAGTCACATATTTACTAAAAATACTAAACTTGCCCTCAACAGTTAATATCGCATTTCATTGTTAAGGACAAACACCACCAAAGAGCCATTCTTCGTCCTTCACATAAAACCAAGAATCAAAAAAGGCACTCTTTGCACTCTCCTAGGAAAGCTTTCCAATCTTTAAATCTGTCCTCTATATAGTCATAAATAACTACTCTCAGGTTATAGTCATCACCATTGTTAGAAAGACTGATTCAACTGTGCTAATTGGCTCTATGTAAAATGAAGCCCAAAGAGTCTGGTGGCATAGTGATTATGTGTTGGGCTGTGATCCGCAAGGTCCAAAGTTTGAGACTATCAGCTGCTCCAAGGACAGGCTTCCTACTCCTGTAAACAGTTTGCAGACTCAGAACCCTACAGGGACAGTTCCTCTAGGCTACAGAGTTGCCACGAGTCAACTGTGACTTGCTGGGAGTGAATTTAAGATGGAGCCTGGTCGTCGGGATGGTGGAGGACCTCATTGCATTTTCTTTTGTTGTGTTTGTGTGATAGGCAGGTTTGTTGTGCCAACATGGCCAAAGAAGATAGGTAGGTATGTTGTGACAACATACCTATGTTGTCATGGTCAATGGCCAATGCACACATGTAAGATCAATTGAAGGGTGGAGTTATAAATGGCTTGGTGATCCCTGCCCTTGCTCTCTTGCTCTTGGATCTTCAGACAAACTGGCTGCCTTGTTTGTCTTGTGCCTTGATCTCTAAGCTACACAACCCGTGGAACACTTAATCCATGGACTGTGTTGCTGTGACTTGAGGTTCCTTCAAGCCCTGCTTTGCCACACTCCTCGAATATACATCTCTTGAGCTGGGGACTGTCGAATGCTGTTATCTGGCTGACTGTTGGTGACCTGTCTTGCTGTTTGCTGCTTGTGGCCAGATAGCCTGAATTGCTCTACAGAGGACTCCTCAGCAGCCCTCAAGACTCACAGGACAGCCAGTGTACTAGCTGTCTCACACAGGTGAGTTGCACTAAGCCATTTGGACTGCTTTATGATTTTTTT
>PVJH01035690.1:0-19427 GCA_004026705.1 Nesogale talazaci
CTACAAGTGAACCCCCTCCCTGGGAGACAGAAAAGTGCATGAAGGGAGATGTCAGACAGTATAAGACATGACAAAATAATAATAATTTATAAATTATCAAGGGTTCATGGGGGGAGCGATGGGGAAAATGAGGAGCTGATACCAAGGGTTCGAGTAGAAAGAAAATGTTTTGAGAATGATGAGGGCAACAAATGTACAAATGTGCTTGACCCACAAATGGTTGTATATATGGATTGCGATCAAAGTTGTACAAGCCCCCAATAAAATGATTTTAAAATTGTCGTGACAATGATCGTACAGCTCTTCTTGATGTGATTGAACTAGGAGATGAAAGAATATGTGGATGAAGTGCCAATCAAACTAAGAAGAGAAGAAGCAGTCATGGTGGCACCGTGGGTAAGAACTTAGCTGTTAGCAGAAAGGCCGGAGGTTCAGATCTACCCGGTGGGTTTGCAGGAAAAAGATTGAGTGACCCAGCCTCATCAAAATAGCAGCTTGCGGGGGCTGAGCCCCAGTGGCATAGTGGTTGTGCGTGGGACTGCAGCCCACTGGGATGGAGGTTTCAGCAGCGACTCCACAGGAGCAAAGGCTGGGCCTCCCACTCCCACCACCAGAGGACAGTGATGTAAAAAAAAAATAGCAGTTTGGAACCCCTCCAAGGTCAATCTTCTCTGCCCTGTAAGGTCACTCTGAGCCAGCAGCCTCTGGAAGGCACACACCACACACTCATCCAAGGCACGAAAAGGGAAAACAGCACATTGGTCGTGTTTTCTTTGTCAGGGACCCTCTGGGTTTTCCTCAGCGGACTGGCCCAGGCACCTTTTCAAATGCGAGTGATTTCACAGTGGAGTGACTGCTCTGTTGGACCCACGTGCCCACCCGGCTGAGCCCTGCAGCTGCACCTCTGACAGCCGAGGAAGGGCCACCTGCCCCACACGGTGGAGCGATCACTTCTCTGGGGGGAGCGCCGCGAGTGTTTCTGCTCTCTGAAAATGAGCCCGTGAGCCTACCTTAGGTGCAGTGGTCTCTCCCACAGGGAAGGAGCGGGAAAGGGACATCTTTAAGGGATTCAGGACCTGCCGGCAGGCTGTCTTAAAAGAAATGGGGCCATGAATCACTACATCTGGTCATTCGACTGGCGGGGCTGATGGGACGTGCACAGTCAGCAAGCTCTCTTTCCCATGGAAGACGCAGGCCAGGCCACGACATACCTGCCATCCAGGTGTTCTTTACACCACCACCCCCTCAAAAAAAGACTGCTCCCCTGTCCCCCCTCTGCTTCCCTAACCACGCTCCCCACCTCTAAGACCCGCGTTACTCCACAACACATGGCACCCATTGCACTTTGGCTTCTTGGCTCGTGAAACCGCCTGCGTCGAAAAGGGTAGGCGGTGGTTGGAAGGAAGAACGGAGTGGAAGGGAAAGAAGAGGAAAGAAGGTTCTAGAAGAGACCTGGAAAGAGGGCCAGGGTGGACGTGGACGCATCCAGAATGGTATCTGGTGCACTGTGGGCCGTTATCAGCACTGGTGCCTGCCTGCACCGTGCAAAGTGGAATGAAGGGCTGCCTGGTCCTGCACACTCCTCACGATGGGGATCTCACGGTGTTGATCCACAGCTTTGGGTGGACTGATGTTTGGAAGAGGGTGGCCAGGCCTTTCTTCCGTCTGCTCCACAGTTCACCGCCCAAGGTGCCACTGTCACTGAGCAGGAAGAGGAGGCTCTGCTCTCACCATCACTGACTGAGGACAAGGGGGCTCATGGGGGTCGGGGGGCAGAGGGTGGCCGTCATCCCAATCTGGGACAAGAGTTTAGCTAAATCGGGAACCTCCCGTGGCCAGTTCACGCTACCAGTGAGAGGGTTGTGAGGCTGCGCTGACTTGATTCCGACTCAGGGTGACAACCGTGTGACAAAAAGAGAAGGGTCCCGGGGGGTTCCTAGGCGGCTGTCTCTCATTGTGCTCATGCAGGAGTCTCTACACCAACCTAGCAGCCATCCTTCCAACAGGAAAAGGGACCACAGCGTGGTGGAATCTGGCTAGACCAGGGGATGTACACTGGTACGGCTAGGAGCCGGAAACATGGGGAATTCAGGACAGAGAACCCTTCAGGACCAGGGTGAGAGTGGTGATACCCGGATGTGGAGGGAAGGTGGAGTAGAAAGGGGAACCAACTGCAGGGATCTGCATATCATCTCCTCCCTGGGGTACAGACAACAGGGAAGTGGGTGAAGGGAGACATCAGACAGTGGATGATATGACAAAATAATGGTAATTTGTAAATTATCAAGGGTTCATGAGGAGTGGGGAAGGAGGGGAAATACGAGGAGCTGATACCAAGGGCCTAAGTACAGAATGATGATGGCAACAAATGGACAGATGTGGCCTGCATACAATAGATATAGGTATTGATTGTGATGAGATTTGCATGATCCCCCAATAAAGTGATTTTTAAAAAATAATAAAGTCAGGAGTGATGTGTGTCAGCATGTTAGGCCCTCACCACGCTACTTCGATCTGTATGTCAAGCACGTCATCTGGGAAGCTGGGCTGCAGCAGAAGAACACAACACTGGGATAGGAAGAAGGCCCATTAACAAGTTGTGATGTGCAGATGACACCCCCTGCTTGCCGAAAGCGAGGAGAACTTGAAGGTCTGAGAGTGGAGTCTTCAGTACTGATTTGGGGGGTACAGAAAAGTTATTCTCCGGGTTGCCCCCGCCCCCCATAATAGATGCTAAACCTAAGATGCTGCATGCTAACGAACACTTGGTCAATGGCTACATACTTGGGGGTCAACTGCTCAAAGTTCATCTCCCAGGGTTACCTGTCATCTAGAGCAATCAGATGCCATAGTCTGTCCCACCCCAGGTGGGGCCCACTCTCTTCTGATAAGGATAGAGGATTGCTCCCCTGAAGGAGAGCCCAAAGACAAGGTCAAGCCAGCTCCCCGAGGACCAAGGTTAGGCTGCCATCTTGACTTTGGAGTCTGTCCATCTTATTGCATGTGTACCCCTAGTTTCTCCCCCTTCCTATTGCATGTGCACCCCTAGTTCATCCCCCTCCTGTTGCACATATGCCTATGGTTCAATTCCTTCCTGTTACGGTGTAATTAGGGGAGTTTGCACATCCCCTATTGGAAATATTCTCTCTCTCTCTCTCTCTCTCTCTCTCTCTCTCTCTCTCTCTCTCTCTGTGTGTGTGTGTGTGTGTGTGTGTGTGTGTGTGTGTAGACCAGGCTCTGAGATCATCGCTGTCCCGAAGGTGGGTATTCACACACTTGATCTTGTCGGATGTCGCTTTAATTTTACCCCGAATGACACAAACGCCCCTTGGACCCCCTTCGATTATGGGGGCTGATACCCCACACAGATGACAACTCAGCAGAAGAGCAACAAAAAATCTTCACAATTGGACCAAAAAGCGACACCAGAATAAACGGAGAAAAGCCTGAAATTGGCAATGACTTGGTTTCACTTGACTCTACTACACAGATTGCCCAGGGAGGCAGCGGTCAGGAGATCAAACACCCCATGGCTTTGGGCCAGGCTGTTGCAAAAGACCACTTTCACAGAGGTTCTCCACCTTCCTCATGCCTCGACCCTTTCATACAACTCCTCATGCGCGGCGACCCTCCCGCCACAACCGTAACATGATTGTCATGGCTACTTCAACACTGTCTGTTATGAATCAAGCAGCCCCTATGAAAGGGTTGTTGGACACCCAAAGGAGTGCCCACGGACAGGTGAGAACTGCTGCTTGAAAGGACTGCGATGCAAAGACTGAAGTACACCCGGTCCAAGCCACGGAAATTTTTCCCATCACCTTGCGTGCAGGTGGAAGCTGGACACTGGATGGAGAAGACAGAAGAAGAGAGACAGGTGAGTTACAGGGTTGGCTAGGTTCCTTCGAGCTGGAGATGGTGAGACTCTACCTCCCGTGCATTGGATGAGAAGGGCATCGTGCTGGAGAACATGGAGGGGCAGTGAAAAGAGGAAGGCCCTCCAGGAGATGGACGGACCCTGGGTCTGTCGGTGGGCTCAGGCATAGGAAGACTGTGGGGATGGACGTGCAGATGGCACGGGACTGGGTCCAGTTTGTTCTCTTCTGCCTCAGGTCACTCTGGGTTGGAACCGAAGGACTCCATGGCCCCTGACCACAGCCCTTCGTCAAGCCGGGCACAGAGGAGCTCTCGGACTGCATTCTCTGTCAGACACTGCTCTACAGACATCCCCAGCTGCCATCGCGTCCATATTACTCACAGTAACTCTGTCCAGGACTTCCTAGGCCTTCAACATTTTTTTTAAGTTTTTATCTTTAATGAAATGACTTTGGGAAGAACATACATCTCTATGACACCCTACTACAGTTTCCAGAGTCACTGTTAGATAAGGCAGAATGGCATCCATTCCGTAACTGAACGAAGGCCAACATCTCTACCCATTCCTTTTTGCGACATGGCAAACGAAATCAAGAAAGTAGCCATCGAACAACAGAAACCCGTAGCTTCAGACGAGGCACCTCCCAGGACAGCGGGTGGGAACAGCTGCTGCTTCCGCAAAGGGTTTCCGGCATGACCAGTGATGAGGCTGGCAAAGACGGTTCCAGGACCAGCACCAGGACCAGCCACTGCGACTGCGGCAGCACCTGCACCAATACATTTGGCAGCAGTATCAATGTCTCTGCTGATCTCACTGGGCTGAAACTCCCCCTCGGACTAGGGGAGACACACCAGCCTGGGCCCCAGGAAGCTCTGCTGAGCCCTCGCCCGTTCTAGACCCTGGTCGATAGAACGCTGATGCAGAAATCGGTCTGCGTGCAGCTCAGATCAGAGCGGGGTGCAGGCGCAGGCAAACATCTTAGCGTCTTCGGGGAGGCATGGCTGGAGGACGTGGGTGCCAGGTTGTGTGGGCTCCTCTCCTGCTTCTTTGCTTTCCCTGTGGCGGCGGCAGAGGTTGAAGGAGCGGGGGCCTTCACTCTTTCTGGAAGCTGAGAGTCTTAGCTTTCTCCCACTGGACGGCTGGTGGGCTTGAACCACTGACCTTGTGGTTAGCTGCCCGATGTTGACACGGCTTCAGGCTCCACCGGGAAAGACGTAGTGACCGTGGTGAGGCTGGTGTGTTTCCTTCCATGGTACGCGGGGTCCCTCTGAGGGGGAACTGGCTGCCGACGGCAACAGCCATCTGTCCAGGAGCAGACTGCCGAGTTTTCTTTCCTGGGGCTGCCGGGTGGATTCAAATCGCGCCCTTTGAAGCAGCAGCTGAGCGCTCGGGACACTGGATCTGGGAACCAGAATGGGAGGAGCGATACCAGAAGGGGAGAGGGGAGGTGGGGAAGGGAGGGGAGGAAAGGGGAATAAATCACAATGATCGACACATAACCACACAAACACACACACACCCTCCAAGGGGAAGAACAACAGAAACCGTGCGGGAAGGGAAGCAGCAGTCGGTGTAAGACATGAAAATAGTAATATCTATAATGTATCAAGAGGCCACAAGGTGGAGAGGGAGGGAAAACGAGGAGCTGATACCAAGGACTCGAGAGGAAGTCAATGTCTAGAAAGTAATGATGGCGGCGTATATAGAAATATGCCTACCACAATTGATGGATGGAATGCTTATTGTACGACCTGTCAGAGGCCCCAGTGAAATGATTTTTTTTTAAGAGCCTCACCTTTCTCCCAAGGGTGGCAACTTCAAACTGCTCACCTTGTGGTTAGCAGCCCGACTCGGCCACCACCAGGGCTCCCTCTGGCACCCCCAGGGTTCCTTAGATGGCCAGCGCTGGCCTGCCCTGTCTGTTTTCAGCACCGAATACGCAGTCACACACACACGTGTATAAACTCACATGGTGGGCACGGGCCCTGGTACACTTCCAGGAGGGCAAGTCCAGGACTCAGCGGGAGCCCAAGGCCAGATTCCAGTTCCAGGCCACAAGGAGTCAATGCCTGGCCCTCCTTTTAAGTCTGGTAAGTTCTCCCTCTTCCTGGGTCGCCAGTGGTTCGGTGTTTCTCAGCTCAAGTCCACCCAGGTCCACAGGAAGAAAGTCCTGGTGATCTACCTGGGAAAAAGCAGCCGCTGGAGACCCTACCAGCACCCAGCTCTACTCTGACACACAGGCAGGGTCTCTGTGAGCCCAAGCCAAGTTCCCAAGAGCAGGTTCGGCGTTTCAGCCCCAGCAAGCTATGCAAATGCAGTCTGTTTACCGTGCTTCCCCCAAAATAAGACCCAGCCATAAAATAAAGGCCTAGCAGGATTTCCGAGCATTTGCGCCATACATGCCCTACCCCGAAAATAAGACCTAGTGATGGGCGTGGCTACACAGCGTCTCTGCATGACCCCATGCATTTTGTCCTGCAGCCACTTGCCCTGCAAGCTGTCCAAAGAGGGCAGCTAGCCAGGGGTCCAACCAGCAACACCCCCCCCACCCCCCACCCCGTGCTGAAGACATGAAGAACTTCCTTGCAGAGAGAAAAGTAGACCAGATAATGATTCCTGCAAGAATGGCTGCCTCCTGCAGACTCTTGATATGGTGATCAACAAACCATCCAAAGACTATTTGCGCATGGACATTCACAGTGGCATTGAAAACTGAATGATGAGAAATCAGCGTGGAGACTTTGAGAATGAAGCCTAGCCTGGGAGAGGTCGTAACGTGGGTGAAGAATTCATGGGATAAGATCACTGGCAGCGTTGTTCCCGATGCACTCCGAGAGGGTTACACGGATGTGAGCTGCTCATTGAAGGAGAGCGCTATTGGACAACACGAGAGGTCGGGCCAGATGGTTCTAAAGGAAAGAGAGTGGCAAGAAATTCAGGATGGGATTCGAGGTTTGGAGCGTTAGGACGGTGTTCCAGAAGAAGATGACTCAACTATATTTGAATAAGTGTTGATTGTTGTACCGTACATTAAAAAAAGTAACATATCCCCTGAAAATAAGCCCTAGGGTGTCTTCTTGACACTGTCTTCTTTGGTGGAAACATGTAGTGAGCTGCAGAATATGCATTCTATTATTCTCCATAATCTATTTCCCCTTCCCCAGTGGCTAAGCCCACACTAAGACATTTTTGAAGTACGGAGGGGCAGGGCCGTGATTAAAGACCACCGTGTGGTCAGAATGTCCCTGTGATCTTTGGAAGTCGGGTGCAGAGTTCAAGTGCATCAAGTTTGATGTATCTTGAAGATCATGTCTTAAAAGGAAAGAAAAAGACAACGAGCGCTAAAGATAGGTCTTTCCACTCCTGTGAACAGCGATCGTGTCGGCATCCACTGGGTGGCAGAGAATCTGGCTTGGGGTTGCAGCTACTGGGTTTGTGTCCTCCACTTTACCCAGACACAGTGATGTCACCCGTCTACCTTGGTGTCTGCCTGAAAACCCTCAGTCCGCATGTTTTCAGAGTGATACTGGCAAACATTTGGAGAATGGCAAAAAACATGTGAAGATTGGCTCTGTGGCTTGCCATCAGGGATAGACCAGCATGTTGAGGGGCTTAGAGCATTTGTAACTCAGGCAGCCCTCCTCAAGGAAAACGGGATGCCTAGAATTCTCTCTGGGCTCCGCAGAGGCTAACGCCAGGCTTCATCCGTCTGAGAATAAGGCCCTCTCCGACTTTCACACACTCCCTGTGGTCACTCAAGGATTTCTCTTCGACTCGTTTTTTTAAAAACCAGTTGATTC
This sequence comes from Nesogale talazaci, assembly GCA_004026705.1. Lineage (NCBI taxonomy): Eukaryota > Metazoa > Chordata > Mammalia > Afrosoricida > Tenrecidae > Nesogale > Nesogale talazaci. The sequence continues at coordinate 7,678 of PVJH01035690.1, forward strand.
CCCCAACTATCATGGTCCCAACTCCACCTTACACATCCAGCTGGACTGGAGAAGGTACACTGGCAGGACGGCTGGAAATGCAGGCAACCCAGGACAGATGAATCCCTCGGGGCAAGTGGTGAGAGTGGAGTTACCGGATGGATGGAGAGAAGGTGGGGTGGAGACACGGAGCCCACTACAAGAATCGACACGTAATCTCCTATGGGGAGGACAGACATCGCGGAGTGGGCGGGGGTAGAGGTCGGACAGTGTAAGAGATGACAAAACAATAATAATTTATAAAGTGTTGAGGGTTGGTGGGGAAGGGGGGAGCAGGGACAGAGGGGAAAGGATGGGAAGCTGAGATCAAGGGCTCAAGTGGAAAAGCAGATATTTGGAGAATGATGATGGCAGGCGGCATGTAAAGGTGCTTAGCACAGTAGATGTACTTACGTATTGTGAAAAATGCTGGACGAGCCCCCCAATAAAGTGATTTTCATAACTGAAAAGCAGCCGATGGTGAACATTTCAAACGAGCGAAAGGCAGAGTTGGAGGTAAAAATCTCCTATGTCACCATCAATCAGCTTCAGAGACAATCGATTCTTCGCCCAAACGAACAAGCCCGCTGGCATCGTGTCGATTCTGAGTCCGAACGATCCTCTCTGGCATGTTCCAGATGATCAGTCTTTCCCACAGCAGACAGTTTCAGCGCTCTCAGCTGGAGAGGTGGTTTTGAACCTCCAGCCTTGCCGTCAGCAGCCGAACACCAAGCCCGCCGTGCCCTCTGAGCTGGTCTTCATCCACCTCCAATAACCTCGCACGCAACGGGCCTGTTTCAAATCATATCCCTAAGCTGCCATCTCATCTCTCCGATATTTCAAGGTGGGTCCCCTTTAAGTTAGCAGGCGAGCCTGGGACTCTTCTAAAAAGATAGACCCACAGCTCCCTTCCCCCCACCCCGATTTGATAAATTAAATTTTTTTAAAAACCCACTGCCACTGAGTCCATTCCAACCCCTAGAGATGTTCTACAGGCTTTCAGAGGCGAGAGAGCTTACAGGAGCAGACAGCCTCATCTTCCTCCCTAGGAGTGACTGGTGTGTTTGGGCTACTGACCTTTCTGTTGACAGCACAACACAGAAGACACTGAACCTCCACCCCGCCTCCCAATTCAAAGCTGAAACCCCGGCCAATCGAGTCAAAGATGACCCATCGGGACTCTGTCATGGGTTTTCAAGGCTGTAAATCTGTAAGGGAGCAGATGGCCTCATCTTTCTCAGGGGGAGAGGGGAGTGGGTTTTGCCCGATGCTGACCACATCAGGGCCCCTGGACGTCTCGTACATTGGTAGTTCCATCTGGACACCGGTGGTCTGGGACTCTCCTGCCATTTTTTCATTTCTGCTACCTCCCTCCTTCCCTCCCGAAGACTCAGACATCATCGGAGAATTGGAGCCCACCGAGCTTCTGCTGTGGTGGTCTTCATCCCACAAATAAGTCCCTCTGGGAACACATGGAAGGATGATGGACTGACAGACTGACTGCAGTCTTCCTCCATGGAAACTAGACCCCGGGGTTGGCCACTGAGCCACAGTCCCAGCTGCAAGATGGGGGTCCATTCCCAGCTCCCTGTGGTAGCAAGTCCATTCTTGTCCCCTCTGTTCATGGGCACCAAGTTTCAAGGTCAAGCTGTCTGACTCCTCTTGGCTGCCCGCCCCCTGGTGGCCTCACCGCAAATTACAACATGTTTTCCAAGGGGCAAGGGACCTCCTTTCTGTTGGCGTTGCCAGGCTCTAAAAGAAGAGTGACTTGTGTCAGTCACCTCAGGCTTCATCTTTCTCAGGTGTCCAGTATGCTAGACACCCCCCGTGAGCCATCTTTTTACATCTTCAGAAGCAGTGATACTGCTAAGTTCTTCCCCAGTGCACCCCCACCCCGCCCCCCGCCAAACAGAACCCTGGTTTTGTCCAGAGTAGCCACATGCTCCTCCAGGGAGTGACCCTACTGACGCATGGATTGCAGCTGGACGTTGCCTGGGGATTTCTGGGAATGATCTTTGGCTTCCTAATGAATATGAGCGTCCTGGGAGCCCTGGGGGTGTACCGCTCGCTGACTGGGCTGTGACCAGCAAGGTCGGGAGTTCAAAACTACTAGCCGCTCCTTGGGGGAAAGATGGGGCTTTCCACTCCTGTGAAGAGTGACAGTCCCAAAAAGCCACAGGGGCACTTCTACTCTGTCTTATTGGGGGGGGGGGGGTGTCTCTGCATTGAAACCAGCTCCATGGCAGTCAGCGAGTGGGACACCCTGGAGGTGTCCTGGATTATGAGTTAGGCCTCTGACCACAAGCAGAGATGGTGCCCAGTCCCATAAGGAAGTCCCGAGGAGCGTGAGAGAGAAAGGTGGATGTGTTAGTCAGGGTAGACTAGAGAAACAAATTCATAGACACTCTTTTATGTCTAAGAAAGAGCTTTAGATACAAGAGCAATTGAATATTGAAAAAAAAATTCCATTCCAGTCCAGATCAAAGCCAGAAGTTCAATATCAGCCGATACCAATCTAGAAAGTCCTCTTCAGATTCACTCAACACATGCAATGATGCCAAATGCAGGAAGAACACAGGCCAATGGATGGAAAGTTTTCTGGATTCAGTGGCGGTGGAAGCATCTTAGCACTGGCAGAGGTCTCCACGTGGCTTCTCGTAGTCCCATGAATCTCGTCACCAGGAATGTCTGGCACGGAGAGTGTGTGTCCCCAGCACCTTCAAAGGCAGTCCTCGAGCTGCAACCTGCTTGACAGGTGAGGCTCCACCCCTTCACAAGCTGACAACATATCGTGTAACTACCACAGTGAACCAGAGCTCAAAATCCTGAAAGAGACTGGGATGCCTGGTCAGGCAGAGACTGGTGTGGTTCCCAAGAGCATGGCTGTTGCCCTTCCATCTACAGCCGATCTTCCCTCCGTGTAGAAGAATCAGTCGCTGAAGATCAAAGGGACGCCGTTCCCAAAATCCTGAGGGTTCAGAAAGAGGAGGCACAAGGATGCTGATGCATGGAGGGGCTGCCATGAAGGAGTCAAATCAGAATGTATACGAAATACTGGGCGTACAGTGATCATCTTCTCTGTCAAACTTCACATGATTCGCTTGAAAATGTTTTGTTTTTAAGTTCATAGCTCGGGATCCCTAATCATCATCACGATCTGGTAGGCACAATGGTACAGTGATAATAAGTAAAATCATAGTAAAGTCCTAGAAATCATGAGAGATAGAAAAATGGAGTCAGACACATTTCATGGTAGCATGCTCACCTCCCAGAAGGCCATAATCTCAACAGCCAGGTCCAGGCACAGCGTGGGTAGGAAGTTGGGGCACCGGAGAGAGTGGGGGAGAGCTCAAGTTTATTGGTAACCAAGGTTTATATCTACTTTGGGGGCATCATCAGAGGTAACCGCACATCACAGGAAGGGGAGGTACAGCAGGCATAGGCGTAACAGGAAGGGGATGAGCTAGGAGCATACATGTGACAAGAAGGGCGGGTCTCAGATTCATGATGGCAGGCTAACCTTGATCACCCTTGGGTGGGCTTGACCTCCCTGGGCTCCTACAAGGAAGTAATCCACTACTATCCTTCTCAGAAGGGAGTGGACCCTCCTTAGGGTGGGATAGACTGATTGCTCTGATTGCTCTAGATGGCTGGTAACCCTTAGGGAGAATAACCCCTGACCTACTTCTGTTGACCTCCAAGTGCATAGTCACTTACCACCTGTAGCAAGTGGCTTAAGTTTGGCATATATTTGGAGGAAACGCCTTGGGAGAAATCTTTCTGTTTCCCACAGGCTCTGATATGGATCACACAGAGATGAAAGACAATTGCCCCGATCGACCGCACCTGCAACAGTATCAGCAGTCCCTGGGTGATTAACACATTGGACAGATCTGGATTTTTGAGTCCACCCAAAGGTAATGCGAATGAAAGACCTGGCTCTCTGCTTCCAGGAAAGGAGCCAGCATAGAACCCGTGGGTCACAGCTATACCCAGACACACGTGGGATCACCAGGAGCTACAGCCCATGGAACCACAACTGGCTTTTTATGAGTCCTCAGGGATCATGGTAACCTCAGCTGGTGTGATCCAAGGATTGTCAAGAATAAAATCCAGATCTGAAAGAGGGAACCGTATCAGAGCTTAAATGCTGAATGCCTTTGTTTTCAGAAGGCTTGAATGACAGTGGGACAGGGTCCCCAGGTGGGTTAAGTCACCGATGAATCCCCTCGGGCCATGGACCAAGAAGGTGAATAACCTCGCCATCAGCCCTAGAGCATCGTAAAGCCAATTATGGCCGTTGTCCTTAAGCTAAAGCTTATTGTTTGATCTCTCTTGGGACCCATGTTAAAGTTGTTACGGTTTTTAATATTTTCTGCTTTCTTTTCTCTGTAGGTTTTCCTGTGCTTTGTCTCCTCATTCTGAGTGAGTTTTGTTAGTGTGCTTCCTGTCTGCGTTTGGTATGATTGTCTGCATATGGAATACAGGACAGTAACTGGACAGAGACATGGTATAGGAGGATAGCAGGATACGGGAAACTAACTGAGTCTGAAGAAAACAATATTCTGAAGTGGACCATAATGATGAGTGAACTCAACACCATCAAGCCCCTTCTGGTTCAAGATGACCCTACAGAACAGGGTAAAGCTGTCCCTCGGGGTGTCCAAAATATTTACCCTTGGTGGCGCTAGAAAACCTTGTCTTCCCCCCTCGGAGTGACTGGTGCTGGCAAACTGCCATCTCTCAGCAGCCCAACGCAAAAAAAGCACTCCACGCTGAATGACCGGTTACACGGTATGATGTATAAAACGCGGCAAACAAAATGATTTCAAAAAAAATAATAACGATGAAAAGATGAGTGTGCCCAAGACAGACCCACCTGACGGGGCCCTCATGGCACCGAGGTGGGTGGGAGTCTGCTTGGTGGCTGTGGGGTGGTCTCTTTCCTGGCTCCTCCACCCCAGTCCCAAGCCAGCCTGGCCCCAAGTCCGCCTGCACACGTCGGTCTGATTCATCTGACTTTATGGCTGTGATAAGCTGAAGGACAGGATGTGAAGTAACGTGTGGAGGCCCAGACCTGCAGTCTGAGGTGCAGCCTGGCTGTCAGCCCAGTTCTCTCTGCCTCTGAGCTTCCCTGCTTCCCAGACGGCCTGCCCAGGGCTGCCCCACGTGGAGCGGACTCAGCTACGGTGGGAACATGTCTCCTTTTCTTTCCCTGAGGCGCTTCCCCCCTCTTTTCAGATGATCACCTTCTGTTTTCCCTGCACAACCCCGGCCCGAAAGAGCAGTTCCATACCGGGGTCTTTGCAGGGTTACCCTTCTCCTGTGGCTGGACCGGCACAGAATTACCTGCAGCCCTCCAGCCCTGCAGACCCCTTAAAAGGACTAGCTAAGGAACGCCTGCCGGAGCGGTTACACATCAGCCTGTGGACCTAAAAGGCAGCAGTTCAAAGCCACCGGCCGCAACTCGAAAGGTGGGGCTTCCTACTCCCATCAAGAGTGACAGTCTCAGAAACCCATGGGGGCAGTTCTACCCTGTCCTACAGGGTCCCTGTGAGTCAGAACGGACTCAATGGCATGGAATTTAGGTTGTTGGTGTGTGTGTGTGTGTGTGTGTGTGTGTGTGTGTGTGTGTGTGTGTGTGTGTGTATTTGTTGAATAACACCTTCCTATCCCATCAAGTTCAGATCCTCCAAATGTCTTCAATCACTCCCCTCCTGTGGAGTTGTTGATCACATTTCCCCAAATGAGTCATGTTAGAACAAAACTTGGGAGAAGGACGAAGCTTCCGGAAAGATTCATGATGTCATAAGCCCACAGGGGCAGTTCTGCTCTGAGTCAGAATCAATTCAGTGATTGTCCATTTATGTGTGTGTGTATGTGTACACACATACATATGTATACCTATATATGACAAACAAACTTACATGGCCATCAAGATATTTCCTTTCACTGGATGGTTTTGGTTGTTGTTGCTGTTATTGGCTTTTCCACAAAATTCTCTAAGAGATGAATGAAGGAGTCAGAGAGAAAAAAAAGGGAAAGCCAAAAAACCTGTTGTCACCAAGCCCGAGGGAACCGACAAGACCGGTTGGCACAGCCCCCATGCGTTCCTGAGATCGCAGCTCTTTCTGGGGGCAGACAGCCTCAGTTTCCTCCCTCGGGGCGGCTGGTGGGTTTGAACCCCCGACTCTAGTCAGTGTCCAAACGAGGAACCATTGAACCACCAGGGCTATCTCTGCGTAACGGTGAGATGTTCATTGGGGGAAGGGAGAGTTATTTAGCTGGCCACGCTTTTGGCTTTTTTTGGCAGTGGGTGTCGCTGTGACTTAAAACGCACTGCTGCCCAAGAACCCGGAGGACAGCCTGGCACTTTCCCGTTGACTCCAGGGCAGCCGTCTTCACAGAGACAGACGGCCCCCGCAGCGTCGTTCTTCTGAGCAACGCCTGTGGGCTGGAGCCCTGCAGTTGGCAGCCAGTGCTGAGGCACGGGGGCGAGTGCCTCTTTCGTCTTGGCCGCCTGTCTGCCCCTGGATGCTCTTCAAACAGAAGAGGCTCGCCCCTTCCTCTCGTCCTCAGACGGCTGGGAGTACCAGCTTCCATCCCCCGTCCTTTCCCAACCTCTCCTGCGCTTCCCAGGCTGTGGCCCAGCTTGCCTCCTGTCCATGCAGGCTGTCGACCGCGGCCAGGGTCGGATTGAAATAACCGGTGCGCTGCCCCGGTGACCGTGGGACGTATAAAAGAGAAGGATATCGCTGAGCCCCAGTGGCGCAGTGGTTGTGTGCGGAGCTGAGGCCCACAGGGTTGGCGGTTCAAATCCAGCAGCAGCTCTTCAGGAGCAAGGCTGGGCCTCCTACGCCCACCAGGACAGTGATGCAGAAAAAAAGAAGAAAAGGATGTGCCGAAAGGTAGCTTATGATGGCATGCGGTCAACACGGATCAGCAAGAGAGAGACACAAAACGAGACTCTGGGCATTTCCGAGTACTCGTGAAGAAATATGAAATGATGCATGACACAGAAAACAAGCCGAGGAAAGCGTTATGCGAGCTATTTCCATCTGGCTTCCTGATTGGCATCCTGACTGGCAAGCATAGCCTCTGCTTCGCTGACACGCGCGGCTCTGTCTGATTGATCGTTCACGTCGATGGGCGGACCGAACAGTATGGGATGGAATCCGAGGTTTCCACCCACCTTGGAGAGAACCCTGGTGACAGCGGCCGAACTCACCGGAAAATGAGGGGCCGGCTCTCCCAAGCCTGTGCACAGACCGCCTGGATGCCAGCCCCGGCCACATGGTCAGCGTCCTCGTGCTGACATACCCCCCCAGAAGTCGGGGAAGACACGACCTCACGCGGGCAAGGGGGTGGAGCCCAGGTTGCTCTTTGGCCTGCTCGCTGCCAAGTCTGCGGTTCGAGCCCCCCAACGGCTCCCCGGGAAAAAGATGAGGCTGTCAGTTTGTAAAGGGGCAGGGCCTTGCACACCCACGGTTGGGGGCGGGGGGCGGCGAGGGGGCAGGGGGCAGTTCGATGGAATCCTCCAGGATCACCGCAAGTCGGCAGGGACTCCCAGGTGGTGAGTTCGGTTGGGGGTTTGTGGTTTGTGGCAGGACCCGCCCCATCCCCCACCTGTGAATGTCCGTGAGCATGCCAGTGACCAGACATCCCGCTTTTTAACAATTTAACAACATCCCACGGAGTTTTGTTTTGTTTTTTGTTTTTTTTGGGGCATCACTGCTCTCCAGTGGTGGGAGTAAGAGGCCCAGCCCCACTGCTGGAATTGAACCTCCATCCCAGTGGGCCGCAGTCCCACGCACAACCACTATGCCACCGGGGCTCAGCCCAATTTCCCACGGAGTTTTAAAATTAAAATAAATATATTATGTTTTTGCGTTCCATGAACATTTTCATTGCTCCATAGAGACCAGATTTTTAATCAAGAACCTCCCCCTTCCCACCAGTCAATGGTGTCCTGCTTAAAATCTGGTTACTTTACTTTATGACCCTTCTGGAAGGTAGCTTGGTGATCTGTATCAAACTCGTCAAAATACGTGTGTCTATATGCTTTAATCCTACGACTCCACTTTACCTCTCTATCCCGAGAGGAGAAGAAAGCCCCAGGCCTATGGACCACCGCATCGTTTCCAACAGCGAAGAGCTGGGAGGCCGGATCTGGGAGAACCCAGGCACGTTGGTTTCATAAATGGTGACGTGGATTTCAACAGACTAGAGAAACAAATTCATAGACACTCATGGGTCTAAGAAAGAGTTTTATACACAAGAGCAATTGAATAGTGGGAAAACATCTCATCCCCGACCAGATCAAGTCCAGAAGTCCGATATCAGCCCATATGTCGATACTAGTCCATAGATTCCTCTTTAGATTCACACAACCATCCCACGGTGCCAAATGTAAGAAGATCAAAGCCCGGTGGGTGGAAAGTCTTGTGGATCCAGCGGTGGTAAAGGCATCTCAGTGCTGGCAGGGGTCTCCACGTGGCTCCCCCAGCTCCAGGGCTCTAGCATGTCATATGTCTTGTCAGCAGGGATGTTTCACAGGGTGTGAGCCTATGTCCGGCCTCCAGCGAGCTGTTCATCTCCTTTGTGCCTCTGAATGAGGTCATCAAGCTGCGATCTGACTGACAGGCTCCACCCCACCCCTTCACCCTGAAGTCTCGAATTGACAACAGATTCTGTAACCTACCACACGCAGCTTTGTGAAGTCACGATCGTAGACAAGTATTTAATGACAGGGACACAAGGAAGCAATAGGCTTCATGTTCAAAAGGGCCACAAAGCCACATTTTGAATATTGCCCACTTGTGTAAAGTTTGAGGAGTCCTAGTTACAAGTCCGACCACTCACCACAAAGCCAGCCGTTCAAAACCACCAGTTGCTATTCCTCGGGAGCAAGACAAGGCCTTCTACTCCCATCCAGGGTTCCCATCTTAGAAATCCACAGAAGCAGCGCTCCCTGTCCTGAAGGGTGGCCGTGAGCCGGCATCCGCTCCATGGCAGGGAGTCTGGGTTTGGGGTTTGGCTGCTTCAGAGTTTCCATCACTGGGCGTTTCTTGGGAGGTACCTCTGGGTGGACTCCGCCCTCTAACCTTGCCCCCAGCCATCCTGTGGGCCAGGTGCAGCACACACACACACACACACACACACACACACACACACACCTCTCGGCACGTCCCTCGTCAGTTGATGCTCACTCACCCTCCATTCCTTTATGGGTCCACCTACTCCCTCCTTCGAGGAGCCCTGGTGGGGAATCGGGTTCTGCATTAAGCTGCTAACCGCAAGGTCAGAAGTTCAAAACCGCCAGCCACTTCTCGGGAGGAAGATGAGGCTGTCCGCTGCTGGGAAGAGCTGCAGTCTGGGAAGCCTACTACCAGAACTGTTCTCCCCTGCCTCACAGGATCGCTGTGAGTCAACAGCCACTCGATGGCAGTGAGTCTGGGGCTCCCCTGACAGGCAGAAATATGACTTAGTGCCCAAGACCCAATGGTCTGGAGCAGAAAACCACGAAGCTCAGCCTCTGCCACACAGCGCCTCTGTGTGGCTAAAGAAAAACTGCTTCACGGGGCTTCCTATTTGGGGAGTAGATTGCCAGGCCTTTCTTAGGAGGGGCTTCTGGCTGGGCTTGAACTAGCAGCCTTTCCATTAGCAGTTGGGCCTGTTGACTGATTGCATCCCTCCCTGGCCACGGCCACCCCCAGGACTCCTCAAAGCCCATACCAAACCCACTGCCAGCAACCCCAATTCAGATTCACAGCAGCACTTTGCACAGTTTGCAAGACCAGGCATCTTTCCAGGAGCAGACCGCCTCCACGCAGCGGCTGGTGGGTTTGAACTGACGACATTGCAGTTAGCAGCCCAGCACCTAACCCACAGCGCTGCCCGGGCTCCTCCTGAGGAGACTGGACGGGCATTGGCCAGCAAGTGGACAGACTAGTCTCGACGACCGCTACTATCCCTGAAGGCCCCAGCTTTCCCCTCATGCAATGGGATAGCAGTGTTGCCCCTCCCCTCTCCTCCCTGCCACCCACACGGATGGGGAATGCTTTGAGCTCAGGGTCCAGGTTGGAAACTGGGGGACCCGGCTAGGCGGGAGGCAAGGCCTGGAACCACTTCTGAGAGTTGCTAAGAAACACCACAGCACACAAAGTGCCGGCTTCCGCTCCTGGAGATGGGATCTGCAGGAAGCTTGGCACCAGGCTGCCTTGTCCTGCCAGAACCCCCAGCCTATCAGGCCCATCTCTCGCTGCTCACCTGGGAGCCAGCTGGCGGTCCCTGCCCACCTCTCCTCTCACGCCACCCCTGCCACGGGTCCCTCAAAGCAGGCTCCTGGCTCTTCCCTGGGCCAGAGCGAACCCTCCGGCTGGACTACATGTTGGAGTGTGATCCTCAAAGGCAGCAGTTCAAAACCGCCAGCTGCTCTGAAGGAGAAAGACGAGGTTTTCAACAGCCATACAGAGCTGCCGTCTCAGACACCACAGGGGGCTGCTCTCCCCAGTCCTCTAGGGTCATCGTGAGTTGGCTTCAACTCCAAGGCGGTGCGTTTAGGTTGGAGGAGGCAGGGACTTGGAGGGGGGTTGATTCTGTCGTTGTGTTGGTGTCCTGGTGGCACAATGGTTAAGGCGCTTGATGGTTAAGGTGGTTTGAGACCACCTGGGAAGAAGGATGGGGCAGCCGGCTCCGATGAATCTTAGCAAACGTTTTGCTTCTCGGCCCTTTGGCTGAGATCAAGTGCCGTCTCTGTTCTTACCAGTTTAATATCTGATACGTCCTCTATCTGAGGACAAGATGTTAAATGGATTTTTGGAGCAGGGATTGGAATCGGAGCTTGCTCCCTCGACTCCAGCCACCGACCTGGTATTGCAGTCCTTCTAGGGATGGTGCACACCCTTAAGGGAAAACTTGAATGGTTTATAAGTCAGATCTTTCTTTTGCTTTAGTCTGGTCTGTTATCTGTTATTCTGCTTGTTTCAAATAGTACTTCTGGATTATTATAGTCTGCTATAATCCTTTTTTATGTATCTTCACTCAATTCTATTTTATACAAGTTGTCCTTTATACTCCCTGTCTATGTTCCTTACTGAAAAAAAAAACATCTTACCAAAAGATCTCACTGCCATGGACGCATGGTGACCCTACAGACAGGGCAGGACTTCCCCTGGGGGTCCCTGTGGCTATAACTCTTGCCTTGTCTCTCCTGTGGAGTGTCTGCTGGGCTTCACCTGCCCGGCAGGTAGCCCGGTTCACCAGGGGCTCCTTAACGAGGCCATGGGCATCTGCTCTGTCCCCCAGGGCTGCTGAGAGCCAGAACGGACTTCATGGCCTCAACCAGGATCACGCTGACCCTCTGGGACAGGTTAGAACTCCCTCTGTGGCCTTCTGAGGCTGTCACTTTTAGGGGAGCCAAAAGCCTCATCTCCCTTCCTTGGGACAGCTGGTGGTCTTGAACTGCAGACCTCGGATTCCTGCTGGATGGCAGCAGTTTGGATTCGTGCCTTGAAGGTCAGTTTTTAAGAGTCCTCTGAGGCTGTGATGCTTAAGCACTCGGTGGTGAAACAAGAGACCCAGGAGCTGCCCAGGCAGGCTGTTTCCATGGAGACCGTCGTCCAGGAAACCGCAGGGACAGTTCTAGTCTGTCCTAGAGCCCCTGAGTCAGGCCCAACTCCAGATGGCATGCAGCAGCGACTGCCACTGGGCTGCCCGGCTTGAGGAAAGGT
>PVJH01035691.1:0-19441 GCA_004026705.1 Nesogale talazaci
AGCAGTCTTCCTACTCCCACCAAGGCAGTGATGCCACAAAAAAAAAAAAAAGAAAGAAAGAAAGAAAAAGAAAACTACATGAAAAGAAGTTACAAAGGCAGAGGGAGAAAATATTTTCAAATGACACATCTGAAATGGTGTTTGTGGCAGTAATGTGCTTATGTTAATTTTATGATTGAAATGTAGGGGTGGAGTCCAGTCTGTTCATCTGAAGATAGCCATTGGGTAGCCAATGAGGCCTCTATATGGGCATGGCTTTCTCCTGAGACTTCTGGGAAATCTCACGATATTTCCCTCATGAAGGTGAGAAGCTATCTTCCCCAGTTGTTGGGAATTAGTCTCAGAGATGATGAATCATGGACAAGACAAGATGGCAGCATCCGAGAAGCTGGAAGAGCTGGCGGAGAGACCACATACATGGCTTTGCCCTGATGGAGCCAGACCTCTGAAGCTGGGCGGCCACATGGAGACCTCTTCCAGTGATGAGTTGCTTCTGCTGTTGATGGACCCTGAGCCCTGGAATCAAGGAGCCATGTGGAGACCCCTGCCAGCGCCAGAATTCTGCCCCCACTGATTTGTGACTTCATGAGTCAGAAGGAGACTTTATAGACTGATTTCGGGCATATGGATTAATATTGGACTTAAGACTTTGAACTGGACTGGGCTCAATGTCCTTTTCCTCCTGTACATAAACCTTTTTCTTATAGCTATATGCGTGTCTATGAAATTCATTCCTCTAGTCTACCCGGACTAACACAGTGTTCATACATAACTTGTCTCAAAATTCAGTAATATTACATATTCTTTATAGAATTTTTTCTGCCATAATATCATACTATGTGAAATAACACATTTAGGGGACAGGGCAAGGTCAGATCTGACAGGTGTAAATGTGACCCAGGTCTGAACTCTAGTGTTCGTGTCACAAAGGTTTTCAGCTTTTGTTGGTTTTGTAAAATTGGATTTTCAGCGAGGTCTTTGCTTTTGCTTTCTTAACAAATATTCTCCTGCTTTGACGTGGCTATGAAAGCACACATTGTGGAGAGAACACTCTTTCAGGTTACAGCCTCTCCACCGCATCATTCCACAATAGGCCATATGCACAGAAAAGCTGTGAAATTCTTAGAAGCAAAAGAGACAGGTTTATCACAGTCAATTTTTTCTCTTTTTTTTAAAGGAACTTTTTGCCAAATTTCTCCCTTTTTCTACCATTTTAGCATGTCAACTTCACATAATCTTTTTAGCAGAGTATAAATTTTATTTTTGATGAAGTTTAGCTTGCATTTTGTCTTTTATGGACTGTACTTTCAGCACTTAATGTAAGACTCAAAAGTGTAAACTTTGCTTTCTTACCAATTTTTGAGTTGCATATATATAATATAAATGAAACATATGCATATTTATCTATATCTTGATATGCATGTGAGGGGACTTCAAAATATTTGTAGAATACTGAATTAACAGATAAAGGAATTTCAAGCAAACATTTTTGAAGTATAACCCTATAAATTTTGCAGTTGTACATTTAAGACCATAGTCCTTTGAGGTACTTTATATAATATATGAACTTTAGTTTGAGGTATTATTTATTTGTTTATATCTTCAATTGCTCAGGGAACAGCATTAGATATATGCTAACAAGTTTAAATAAAACTTTCTTTAACAATTTTTGGACATGAAGACTGCCAGAGAAAAATGAGATGAACCAGCATACCAATAGACTAAAAGGTGATATGAAAACATACACACAGAAAAACCCTCATTGTCATGGGAGATGTAAATTTGATATTCCTGCATAAGCATTATCTTATTGTAGTTTTAGATAAGTCCCTCTGCCCCAGTTCCCCACTTGCTTGTTGTTTCTAGCTGTCATTAAGTGGGTTTCCGCTGATATTGAACCTATGTGCAATCGAGCGAAAACACCGCCTCGTCCTGAGCCAGACTCACAATGTCTTCATGCTTCAGCCCATTGCTATACCACCTGTCAGTCTGTCTTTCAGAGAATGTTTTCTTCTTTGCTGCCCCTCTATTAAGCAGGATGTCCTTTGCCAGGGCCCAGGCACTCTGACCAAGAAGATCAAAGTATGTCAGATGAAGTCTTGTCATTTTTGTCTCTTGACTTATTTCTTCCATGACAGATAGGCTTGTTTTTTTGGCAGTTCATGATTCTTTCAATTTTCTTTGCCAACATAGTAGTTAAATGCATTGATTATTTTTATCTTCCTTATTAAGTGTCCAATTACCACATGTATATGAAGCAATTAAAAAGACTATGTTTTGAGTGAGGTGTACCTTAACTTGAAGAAATTTCATGACTTTTTAGCACTTTAAAGTAACCTTGTGCAAGAAATTGGCAGCTGGTTCAATAATCACTGATTTCGAATCAAAGTAAGATGAAACCCTAAAATCTTTTCTTAATGTATTATAAACTTATCTCTCCTTCCAGTTGTTAAAAAATGTGCTCTTCTTTACATTGAGTAATCCATAATGAAGTCTGCAACCATTGATCCTCATGAAGAAGAGCTTCAAGTCCTCATTTCTGCAAAGTTGTGTTATCAGCATATTTCAGGCTTTAAATAAGCCTTCCTCTAATGATAGTGCATTCTTTTTCATAAAAAATTCAACTTCTTGGGATATTGGCTCATTATAAAGATTGAGCAGGTGTGAAAATATGATTCAACTCTCATGCAAAATTTTCCTTTCAATCCACGTAGAAGCTGAATAAAAACAGAATGAAGTGTTCTGGAGTTTCCATTTTTCTCAAGGCTATCCCTAGATTTTCATGATATACACAATTGAATTCTGTAGCAGTCACCTAATCTGTTGTTAATTTGAGGAGTGTAGGGGCAGAGTCTAACTGACCAATATGAAGATAGTCAATGAGACCATTGTGTGGGCATGGTCTTCTCCTCTGAGAATTCTGTGAAATCCTGCTGTATTTCCCCCTTTAAAGTAAACACTCTCAACTCACTCCCTGATTTCTCTAGTCTACCCAGATTAATACATTGTGATACCTTAGTAGTGGGGTACTAGTGAAACCATAAACATGGAAAGTAGACATTTGACATCTGCCTTATGGTAGTGATTCTTCTTTGGATATCCTTACAGTTTACTGAGTTGTTTTTTGGAAGCAATATGAAAAGTTAAAGTTTGGATTATTTTCTTTGAATGCTGTATTTGATGATTTCTATATGGAATTTTTTGAACTCAGGGGTAGAAATTGCCATTTGCATTTCTCTGAAACCATGTTGATTAAGGAAAAGGGCTGACAGAAAGCCTGGCTCTGGGTTGGTGGCCTCAGAGACCTAATCTTATATTTTTGTATAAATGGAATCATTCAGATAAGGATTTAGATAAGATACATATTGATTGAACTTGACTGTTTTAAGAATTGAGTTTGGTGTTTGATTCTACTTGTTTATGCTG
Source organism: Nesogale talazaci (assembly GCA_004026705.1). NCBI lineage: Eukaryota > Metazoa > Chordata > Mammalia > Afrosoricida > Tenrecidae > Nesogale > Nesogale talazaci. Next base: position 3,427 of record PVJH01035691.1, read on the forward strand.
ATCTTCTCTACTACTATTGATAGAAATATTTATGGGGGAGTAGGAATATAGACAGCTTATAATTCCACTTGCCTCAAGACACTAATTTGATCTCCAGGTGGGTTTAAGACTAGCCTTCAGAGAAGTTTCTGCAAAGAGAAGTCCCACTCGGTACTTTAGAGTAATCAGGATATTTGCATTTAAGAGATCTCTCTAAGGGCCAGATTGACAGATTGAAGAAAGAGGAACTCTGATTTTGGGGAAATCTTGAATTAGTGGTTATTTTCAGAAGCTGGAAAAAATCTGGAACTATGAAGAAAACTCTTTTCTAGGATTGAATGTTAAAGGAAGCCTGTGGCAGACTTAAATGCTTGTAAGGTGACCACCTGGATAAGTGGAAGTGGGAGAAATGGAGGAATAAAGAGACAATTTGAGTCTGGTCACTGACATCTATGGACCCACTTTACTAGAAACCAAAGGAAAAGGCGAGGACAAGTTGACTGGTCTGAAGTACATGACCTACCACAAAAGGGCAAGGCTTGTTGAGAATTTGTGTTGGGGTCATTATCTAAAGCAAGGTGACCAAAGGGCACCCGGGTGAGGCTAAGAAATTGAGTTGTCCACAACCCAACCACATGAAAAGAAATTATTTGAGTCTATGAACTGATATGTATTACTGCAGACTTTATAGATGGCCTGTTGTGATTTGACTTTGCTTATGGATGTGAACCTACAATGTTCCAACTGCAATGAAGACTCTTCATGTCAAAAAATGTGATTGTTTCCTCAGAGCACTGGGTTGATGTAAGTGGGCAATATAGAAATTGGGCACACAAAATGGGGGAATAAAGGTACAACATGCTTGGCTTACAAATTCTCATTGGTGGAGGAATATGTTTTCATAGGATTATAGGATCAAAGTGCAGATGATACTCAACTGCAGTTGTTTGGCATAGGATATTTTTGTTTTGTTCACTTATAAAATGTTTATAACATCTCAGGTTTAGATGAGAATGGCACATGTTGATTTGCATGCATTTTAGCTTTATCCTTCTAGGTACAGATATTAGTTCATTATTGTTTGTTTGAAAATTGCATATGGTTGCATATTCATGTGAAAGTGTCAAATTGACAAGAGGTAGTCTGTGACGATCACCTAATCTTTGCCAATTTGAGAATTAAGAGTGTAGGGGTGGAGTCTAGCCTGTCAATCTGGAGATAGTCAGTGAGACCACTGTGTGGGCACGGCCTTTTCCTGAGAATTCTGGGAAATCCTGCCTTATTTCCCCCTTAGAGGTGGAAGACATTCTACTCACTCCCTTGGAGATGCTCTACTGACAAGACACATGGCACTACTCTGATAGACCCCATGTCCTGGAAACTGGAGGAGTCACTTGAAGACCCCTGCCAGTGCTGAGATACTTATAGTGCCACTGGATCCAAAGATATTCTACACACTCACTTGCGGTCATCCTGCATTTGGCTTCATTGCATGTGTTTTGTGTATCTGAAGAGGACTTTATAGATTGGTATTGAATATATAGGCTAATTTCAGACTTATGGCCTTGAGTTGGACTGGGTTTGGATGTTTCCTCTATATTTAACTGCTCTTGCATATAAATCTCTTTCTTATTCACATATGCATGCTTATGAATTTGTTTTTCTAGTCTCCGCAGACTAACACAAATACATTTGTATAGTCAATAAAACACAAGTAAACATTTTTATGCTTTCAGTCATGGTATATATGATATCAGCAATGATATCCCTTGTTCATGGGCCTTTTTTGAATTAGGCCTGAAACTCTGGTAGCTCACCTTTGATGAATGATGTTTATCAAGGCCTTACTTGCATTGGATTTTAATGATAACTGTTCTATAATTGAGAATTTCATTGTATCACCTTTCTTTGGAATGGGTACAAATATGAGTATCTTTCTGTCAGTAGGTCAGGTAGGTACATTCCAAATTTCCTGGAATACAAAAGTATGTGCTTCTGGTGCCTCATCATTTTGTTGAAACATTTCAGTTGGTATTTCCTCAATTCCCAGACTTCTTTTTGCCTAATGCTTTCAGTACAGCTTGAACTTTTCCTTCAGAATCAAGGATGTTTGCTTGTATGCTACCTCTTAAAATAGTTGAAAGTCAACTAGTTCTTTTTTGTTACAGTGGCTCCATGTATTCTTTTCCTCCTCTTTTGATTTTTAAGGCATCCTTCAATATTTAGCTCATCGTTTTCCAACATTTCAAAATGAAGTTTGAAATTTTTCTTGAATTCTTTCAGTTTAGATATGCTGGGTGTGTTTTGCTTTTCAATTTTCTAACTCTAGGTTTTCTCATATTTCATTATAATACTTTACGACGTCCTCTCAAGCTGCCTTTTAAATTTTTCTTCAGCTCTTTGACTCCATCATTTCTTCCATTTGACTAGTTACTCTGTTATTATGTTTCTTCTGACATCAACTTTGGTCTTTTTTTTCTTTTCTTTTTCGTGATCTGAGAATACACGTAATCTTATTCCAGGCAGCATTGTACTCAAATGATCTTTTTGATGCAATGCAACACCATTTCCTTAAATCATGTAATTCTAAGTGTAGTAAACCATATAATTTTCTGATTCATTATGATCCATTTCAATTAAGTAATTCATAAGATATTAATTTCTTTGGGTTCCTTTTCATTTTTGATGACTTCCAATTTTCCTAGGTTCATACTTTGTACATACTTAGATCTATTTATTAGTAGATACTCCCTGCTGTTTTTTTTCTCATTTTGAGTTGTGCCCTGTAAGGAAATAAAGACCTTAAAGACTTTACTCCCATAGTCTTTACTCCCACAAGCTTTATTTAATTTAAGTCATTATGATTGACTACTTTGTAATGGCAACTCTCCCTGAGTTGTATTTTGAGTGGCTTCTGACCTAAGAAGCTCATCATATGCCACTCTCTCTGACAATATTCTCCTTATATTCTGCAGACTTTCAGTATTTAATAATGTTTCAATGCTATGCATAAGGTTCTCAGCAACTAATTCCTCTGAACTGAACAACTGAGTCCTTTTTTTGTCTCTTCTTTATTTTAAAAGTTTTAAAGTCCACTACACCAAAGTGGGATTAGCTGAATAATGTTTAATTATAGAATTTTTACAATTAGTTTTCAAGTGTGTTAAATGAAGTTTAGTCAGAAGAATATTGGGCTATTTGAATGATTTTTCCCCAGTGAAATAAAATGAAATCCAGTAAATCCTACTGCTGATAAGGGGAGGATAATTGGGCTATTTAGCATTATATCTAAAAGCATCTGCTCCCCACTGTAGGCCCTGTACTAAATATTGTATTTCTATAGACCATGAAAGCAACTTATCAGCAACATCACAAGGGGATGACTTTACCTTTCTCCCATTTTTATGCTGTCCATCTTTATTCACAGAAAAACATAAATATCATGACACGATTTCAAACTGCATGTTACCTTAATCAAATAATTTCAAGAGTTCAAAATTACTGTTGAAAGTTCACTTCATGTTTCTATATTCTCACACAAATGGACAGCTTATTCCTGAAAATGATTTCATTTCAATTTAAGATAATCTGGTAGTTACATAATGTGTTAGGCAGGGTGCTCTAGTGCAAGGATCCTCAAACTTTTTAAACAGGGCCCAGTTCACTTTCCATCAGATCATTGGAGGGCTAGACTACAGTTAAAAAAAAAACTATGAACAAATTCCTATGCATACTGCATATTTCTTATTTTGAAGTAAAAAAAAACAAGCAAAATGGAAACAAATACAATATTTAAAATCAAGAACAAGTAAGGTTAAATCAACACACTTACCAGTATTTCAATGGGAACTATGGGCCTACTTTTGGCTAAAGAGATGGTCAATGTCCTGTCCCATATTTGTCACTGCCAGTCACAACAAGTGATGCAAGTGTGCATCAGTTAGTCTAGATCTGGTTGGAGATTTCAGATGTTTCATTCTGGAAGAAGTCTGTTCACAGATATAAGTGCTGCCAAAAATGGTTGTCATTTTGAATGTATGGTTCCTCAGATTAGAATATGTCTTAGAGGGGAGAGAGGCATAGAAATTAGGAAGGCTGCTTGATTTGAATCTGTCTTCCAAAGAGTCATAATTCTGTAGTTCAGCCAGTTCCAGTTAGTAAATTGCATCCACATTTTCAGTGTCAATAGAAAATGGATTACAAAAAAAGTGGTGTGGCTGTCATGTGCTTATGTTAATTTTATGATTGAAATATAGGGGTGGAGTCTAGCCCGTTAATCTGGAGATAGCCATTAAGTAGTCAATGAGGCCTCTATGTGGGCATGACTTTCTACTGAAACTTCTGGGAAATCTCGTGATATTTCCCTCATGAAGATGAGAACCTATCTTCCCCAGTTTTTGGGAGCTCGTCTCAGAGACAATGAAACACAGATAAGACAAGGTGGCAACATCCGAGAAGCTGAAGGAGCCAGAGGAGAAGCCACATGGCTTTGCCCTGATGGAGCCAGACCTCTGAAGCTGGAGAGGCCACATGGGGACCCCTGCCAGTGATGAGCTGCTTCTGCCACCACTGGATGCTGTTGATGGACTCTGAGCCCTGGAAGCGAGGAGCCATGTGGAGACCCCTGCCAGGGCCGGGATTCTGCACTCACTGACCTGTGACTTCATGAGTCGGAAGGAGACTTTATAGATTGATTTTGGGCATATGGGTTAATATTGGGCTTATGACTTTGAACTGGCTCAATGTCCTGTTCCTCTTGTATATAAACTTTTTCCTTATAATTATATGCGTGTCTATGAAATTTGTTCCTCTAGTCTACACGTACTAACACAAGTGGTATGTCCTTTTCATGGAGATGAAGCTCTATAAATCTAAAATAGATCTCCTCTTGCAACTTTTCCAGTTAATCCACACATGTTTTGTTTGGGAATGCAACCAATGGTTTTTCCACTAACAGATTCTGAGTTATGGGGAGATAGCAGAAATTTTTCTCCTTCATTTGTTTGATGAAGAGGCCTAATTTTACTTCAAATGCTTTCACATATTGCGTATCACAGATCAGCTTCCCCTTTCCTTGAAGTTGCACATTGAAACTGAAGAGCAGCTCTGTTAAATCTGTCAGAAAGGCAAGGTGTTGTTTCCATTCTGCATCACTGAGTTCTGGTACTTCTTTGTTTTTTGAAAGCAGAAAAGCTGTAATCTGTGGAAGTAAGTCACAGAAATGTTTCAAAATTCTCCCTCGACTCAGACAATGGACTTCTGTGTAGTAAAGAACATCTTTATAGGCAACATTTAGCTCAGACGGAAATTTCTGAAATTGTCTGTGGTTTATTGTATTAGTTCTAATGATGTTAATACAAGATACCACAATTTTCATGACAGAATCCCACTTCAGTGATTTACTCCACAAGGCTTGTTGATGTATGAGGCAGTGTATGGCTATTGAATGAAAATGGTTATGTTTGTCCATTTCTTGTTTAATGAGAGCAATTACTCCTTTCTTAGACCCCACCATGCAAAGAGCACCATCAGTTGTCATACTGGTTAGTTTAGCCTAGTCCAGCTCCAAACCGTTCACAGTTTGGCAAATCTTTTCATAGATAGCCTCTCCTGTAGTTGTTCATTTTATGCTTTGCAGTGAAGCAAGCTCTTCTGTGACTTCGAAATAGTCATTTGTCCCAAGAATAAAAATTAGAAGCTGTGCAGAATCACAAGCACCATTACTTTACTCGAGTGCCAAGAAAAAATAGAAATGTTTTTGGCAGAGTTTCACAAACCATGATGCAAATTGTCTCTCATTTATTCAATCCTTTGTGTAATTATAGGTCCTGAAAAACTCACTGTACTAAATAAATTGGCCTTCTCTGGACACATCTCTTTGGCAACAGAAAGACGCTATTCTTTAGCAAATTCTCCCTCTGGGAATGGTCTGTCAGTGCACTCTATTAGCTTGGCAACTTGAAAACTTGCTCACAGTGATGAAATATGTAGCTGCTTCGGCTTCACAAAAATATATTGCTGAGATGTCAATGTATTTTTCAGTTTTAACATTTTATCTTCTCTCACCTCTCTGACCAAACAATCATATTTATCTTTATGCTGAGTTTGATAGTGCCAATGCAAACTGTATTCTTTGAACACAGACACTATACTCTGGCATATCAAACACACAGATCTTTCCTTGTACTGAATGAAAAAGTAATCATTTAAGTCCACTCTTCTTTGAATATCCTACCCTGTGAGACAATTTTTCTCTTTCTTGATATCATTGTTTCCTAGGGATTCCAAATTTCCACAAAGCAATGTACCGGCAATAACTTTGCCCATACAGAAGTATATAGACTGCATTGCTCATCAATGCAGTCTATTCAGTGTCCTTCAATGCAGCCTTGCCAGCCTCACTAGTGCCTATATTAGAGGAACTCTGCTTTTACCTCAGGCTCACACTGGGGTGGTGCAGGGACTGGCACAATTCTAGAGCCAGTTCTTCCACCACCTTTCCAGTTCACACTACCCTGTGCAAACCGCACTGTGATTTGTGAACTCGCACAGGAATCTGATTGCATCGGTAGAATAGACCCAGGCAATTAGATTCCACTGCAGGAAGAAAGAAGGTACATATGCCTTTTTTCTTCCAAATCTAATGTGAATTCAGCCATTCAATTATATGGCTGAGCTCTCACTGCTCAGAGATCACAACAATGTCAACTGGCTCTTACATAACACACAACATACAACTTCATACACAAATGAATAGCAATCAGAAAATAATTGCACTTCCTGTCAATTAAATTGGGTTTCCTACTCCTCGGATGTCTGTAGAGGCAGGTTAAGTTCCCATGGGACCCTAGGCAGATTATCAGTTTTACCGGCCCCTATGCAATAACACTGAGCACTGGCCATTGACATTCACAATGACCACTGATCAGCAGATCATGTGTGATAACACTGAGCACTGACGATTTGCATTAGTACTTACTGCGGACTACTTGCATCAACACTGATCACTTATAATTACCATGACCTCTGAGCACTGACCATTTGCATTACCTGAGCGCTATTTGTGTTACCACTGTGATACACCCCCCTAGAAACCACCCCCAACCACTAACCAACTTAAAAAAGGCTCCTAACTTCAATAAAAAGGCGCCCCCTATCTGAAAAAAAAAACTCCTAACTTTAGCAGAAAAAAGGTCACCTTAACTGCAAAAAAATGGCCCTACTAACTGCAAAATAAAAAAAAAATAGACCTCCTAACTTCAAAAAAAATCCTAATTTGTTTTACTTTGGTCCTCAGACAGCATCATGTTCTGCACAGCAAGCTCCTGACTTGTCCAATCATACTTGAGATTGAGAGGAGGAGTTGAGAGACAGAGAGAAGGAGGGGAGTCGGAGAGTGTGGCATACAGTCCACACATGCACACTCTGGGCCCAGGGATGAGTCAGCTGTTAAGCAGGACAGGAAGTGGTCACAAAAATATTTGGGCTCCATCTGTCCCACTGACCATAGTTTGAGAATCCTTGCTCTGAAGAGACAAAACCAATATATAGGTTTATATAACTATAAGAACTCATTAGTCCATACCACAAGATAGAGGGCTCAGTTCAACTCACTTCCGTAGAGCAGTTAATATACTGGAAGCCCTTAACTCATGTGGAATGCTGGATCCAAGATCAAGGAGTCAGACAGCAAAATTGGCCCACAATTAGGAGACAGCAGGGAGGGTCGGCAAAAGTCAGTAGCTCAGGAGCTTTGTGAATCAGGCCCAGATGGAATAGTGGATTCAAGCCATGCAAGGTTACAGGATCAACCCCTTCAAGCTCAAGCAATATATGCAAATGTGGGAAGAAGTTCTCAGACGAGGGTCAAGCTCAACAACATGATCCACTGATTGGCTTGCCCCACAGGTTGAGGCAGAGCACTAACTAAGGAAGCAGCATGGTTGCCTTGAAGAGTCATTTATCTCTTTGTCCTTCAGCTGAACGGTGACCCGATTAATCCCACATGTTCCTATCAGCCAGGTTGGAATAATAAACATAACTATTACAGCCCACCCCTGGCCAACTTGGCAGCTGCACCAGACATTAATGAAATCACACTCATATCTAACATCATACACATAAATGACAACACACTAAATCTAATTGGATCAGGTTCACTGTTCATGAAAAAGAAAATATATTAGGTAGGTACAACTAAAGAAGAAATACTGATGATCATAAACCTTGCTTTTGCAATTGATCACATGGCCATAACTGAGAAGTAGAACTACCTTCTTCTGCCACCCAATTTGTATTACCTCTGACCTTGGCCAGCATCTTAGCTGGCTCTGGTTCTTAGCCTGGTGAAGTGACTTATTAAATGCCCTGTCAGCATTAGGTCTCTGCAGTCTATCATTTACTTCAATTATTGGACATTGTAGAACTAAGAGATGGCCTAGGGGATTTCCTGCTTTCCAGATACATCCTTCTTTACCTCTAGTGTGTAGCATCAGCTTAATTTCTCCTTGATAATCAGGACCAACCTCACCACTCAGTACTGTGACCCCTTCCTTACCTGTTGATCCAAGGCATGAGGAACTAACTGTGGCAAGGGGACATTTTCAGTGGTCAGTTCAGTGGAAGCAGTGCTGTGTTTCCAGCTGGAAGAGTTCCTTCCTTTGGGACTAGTACCAGCAAGTCTGAAGTGCTTAGGGTTGCTGGGACAGGAAGCAAAAATGCTGCAAGTGAATCGCTAGGAGTAATAGTGGGTTGTGCGCTTGGTTTCTGGACCCATGAAGCCTGTCTACTGGAGACACAGTACCATATATTGTCCACTGGATTAGAGTACATACAACCTCCTGGAGAACATTGTCCCAAATCTGCAAGGTGTTGCCACCTAGGTGGAGCCGTATTTGTGTCTTTAGGAGGTCATTCTATTATTCTGTCACCTCAACTGCTTCAGAATAAAGAGAAACATGATATAACTAATTGATTTGAAGGGCATGGGCCCATTGTCAAATTTCACTAGCTGTGAAGGGAGTTCTTTGATCTGAAGCAATGCTATGCGGAATGCCATACTGGTGGATAAGGCATTCTGTAAGTCTACAGATGCTACTTTTTGGAAAACCATCATGTGCAGGGAAGGCAAAGCCATATCCAGAGGTTGGGTCTAATCCAGTAACAGCAAACACTATCCCCTCCATGAGGGAAGTGGTCATATGTAAAAAACCTGCCACCAGGATGTTGGTTGATATCCCTGAGGAATGGTCCCATATCTAGGAATAAGTGTTGGCTTCTGCTGTTAGCAGATGGGACACTCAGCAGTGGCAGTTGCCAAATCAACCTTGGTGAGTGAAAGTCCATGTTGCTGTACCCTTGTATAACCTCCATCCCTGCCACCATGTCCACTTAGTTTGTGTACTCATTGGGGAATGACAGGAGTGATAAAGAGGACGACTAGTCTCCAAGATATGTGTCATCTTATCCACTTGATTGTCTAAAGTCCTCCTCTTGGTGAGTGTTCACCAAGGTACACTGTACCTTGATTACTATTAGAGGTGGCTGGCCTCTGATATACTCACAGCAAGGGTTCAACAGGCAGCTATGCAGCGATAATTACTATTATTCTAATAACAATAAAGAGATTATGACAGAGAGAGAAAGTAACAATAAGAGTCTGATGTACACAACATCAGGGTAACATGCTCACCTCTGCCCCATATGGTTGTCTCTGTGGAGAGTGAGAGGGAGACGGAGAGGGAGGATAACATGATGAGGGCGAGGAGACTAGAGTGTCCATCACTCAGGAGCAGAAGGGAGACAGGAGCAACGCAGGAAGGAGAGTCAGGAGCAAGGGTGGTGAACATTAATTTTCCCCATTTAAGTAGCCTAACAGGACACACATAAGTCTTCTACTCACTAATCAGGACATGTCAGAAGCGTGGGCTGTCTTAAGGGGTATAAGATCATAATGGTTTAGGGATGCCTCATGACTAAGAAAGGGTTGTGATAAGAAAAGACTTCAGACTTTTGGGGGTAGGAGAACAGGTCTATATTGTTAGGGGTCATGATAATGACTCTTGAATCCCACCCATAGGCCTCTAGGGAAGGAGATCATTATCCTAGTTTGAGTTAGGCAAAGCCCTCAGATAACTGGGAGCATCAAGAAGATTAGCTATCTTAGTCAGCCTCATCATGAGTCAGACAAAGACCTCATAAAATTGGGAGTTTAAGGAAGAATAGCTAACTTAACCTCCACGACAAATACTGGTAAATAGTTTGCTTAATATTTTGGAATATAGAAATTATGAAGAAGTCCCATCTTCCTCCCACAGATTACATTTACCTTTTTTTGCCCTGTCAGAGAGTACATCCACATATCTCTTTTCCATATCAGCTTGTCACCAATTTTTCAATCATTTTCCTTTCAATTACCTGACCATCCAGCAAGCAATTTACCAAATCCCATGGATCAGTATACAATCTCACATTTGGCCATTTATCCTTCCAGGCAATCTGAAAGGACAAAGTTCTGCCTATTTTGAGGATTTGACTTCATCTTTGTCCCTTAGGGATAGCCCAGAAAAGAGTTGTAGTGCTGTTGCTGCCCACTTATGAGTGACATCCCATAAGTGCAGAGCCATTCGTAAAACAAGCATGAATTTTCTCTTTCTGTCACCTTATCATAAGGAAGGTTCTGGCAGGCCATAAGTGAAGACTGGGAGAAGGGGGGTACTGTGATAGGAGTAAAGACTGGGCATTTGGGCCACTTTTTCATGCAGCTTACGTGAAACTCCAGGTCCTGCTCGAGCTGAGTCCCATATATCCCACTTCCATTTAATAATGGAGTATTGCTGTGCATGTCCAACTTTATGACTCTGTGGGTCAGAAAATAGTTCATGATGGGCAGTTCAGGCCTCATGGTGAGTTAGTGCTGGCCCATAGTGAGGCATTCAATCTCTATGAAGGCCCAGGGACAGGTCAGTAGCTATTTTTGAAAATGGTAGTAGTAGTCTTCAGAGGATGGCCAGACTTTACTTCAAAATATCAAGGGTTTACATTGTGAATCATCAACAGGAGCTTTCAAAGACTCCACTCTGCATCTCTATGCATGATTGACATCTCGAGCACCATTGGAACAGCTGGGTATGGTCCCATTGGAAAAGTACCTTGTACAGGAGCCTGAACCTGTTGCAGTCTTTTTCTTATTCTGGACCCCACAGGAAAATGGAGGTCTTACATGTCACTAGATAAACAGGTGAGGGTAGAACACACAAATGAGGTATGTTTTGCCCCTCCTGTTCAGTATAATTTTGGGGGGAATGTTCAATAGCTTATTATTCAGTTTAGTTAGGAATGTGTCACTATGCATCACACCACTGGACCCCTAGAAATTTTATTGAGGGTGCCTGAATCTTCTTCGGCTGATTTTCCCACCCTCTTCCACACAGATGTTGTACCAGTGAATCTACTGTCTTCAGAGAATTCATTAGATGGTCAAATCAGCATACTATCATCAATATGATGGACTAGTGTGACTTTTTTGGAAGAGAGAGGTGATCAAGATCCCTCCATTATGGCACAGGGCTGACGAGCTGATGTACTACCTGGGGGCAGTTGTAAAAGTGTATTGTTGCCCCTGCCAGGTGAAGGCAAACTGCTTCTGTTGGTCCTTTGAGATTAGTAATGAGAAGACTTTTACCAGATCAACAACTGCACACCAAGTACCAGGGGAAATATTAATTTGCTCAAGCAATGAAATCACATCCAGAATGGTAGCTGCAGTTGGAGTCACCACCTGGTTAAGCTTATGGTAATACACTGTTATTCTCCAGGACCCATCTCTGTTTTTTTTTTTAAGTCCAAATAGGTGCATTAAAGGGGAATGTGACAGGAATCACCATCCCTGTATCCTTCACATCTTTAATAGTGGCACTGATATCTACAATCCCAGCAGGAATGCTCCTGGTTTACTATTTTTATAGGTAATGACAGTTCTAATGGTGTCCACTTATTTCCACATTTCAGGAATCCAATATGGGGATTCTTCTAGTTACTAGGTATGTCTGTTCCAATGAGACATTCTGGAACTGGGCAAATAATGATAGGATGGGTTTGAGGAGCCACTGTGGCATACCTTAGCTAAAAATCCATGAATAATTTGACCTCTTTGAAGCATTTGGAGTCTCCTGAAACTAGTGTCAGTTCACAGCCAGTGTCCAGTAATTCCCAAAATGTTTGATTATTTCCTTTCCCCCAATGAACAGTCACTCTTGTGAAAGATGGCAGGTCTTTTGGGGAAGGCTAGAAAGAAGACTAACAGTATAAATCTCAATGATGTAACAGGGTTCTTTCTGGTCTACTCTTCTCTCAAGGGGTTGTGGGGCTGTAAACTGGTTCAAGCCAGAGAGTTGATTGTGGGACCGTCACTCTCAATTCTGCTGTTCATCTGATCTACCATTCTTCTTCCTGAAAATAGTTAGTAGGTTTCCCATGTATTTCAATTCTAGGGACACCTTTGGCTAATTATCCAATGCCATCAGTCTACAAGACCCAGAATGCTCTGATTATGACTGAAACATTTCTTTCCATTCCCATGACCATGTCTATATTATCTCTGATGATTCAATGCTGACACCTGCCCCCTTAACACCATTGGTTCAATAAGCCACATTAAAGAAAAACATCAGAAGAAGCACACCAGTCTTTGTCATCACTAAATGTCCAAGGGATCAAGGATCAGGCATCAAGGAACAAGAATACCACATCATTCCAAATGAGGGGGAGTGCAAATTGGGGACCCAAAGCCCATTTATCTGTAGGCAACTGAACATCACCTGACAGAAGGGTTGCAGGGAGGACATGAGGAACCAATCAGGGTGCATTGTAGCAACAATGGAACACAGAACTTTCTTCTAGTTCTTAAATGCTCTCCCCCATCTGCCTCAATATCATAATCCCAATTCTACCCTAAAAATTTGGCTAGACCAGAGGATATATAGTGGTACAGATAGAAACTGAAAAAAGAAGTAATCCAGGATAGATGGATGATCCCTTCAGGACTAGTGGTGAGATTGGTGATACCAGGAAGGTGAAGAGAAGGTGGCGCAAAATGGTGGAACCAATTGTAGGCATCTACGTATAACCTTCTCCCTTGGAAATGGACAACAGAAAAGTGGATGAAGGGAGGCGTCGGACATTGTAAAACATGACAAAATAATAATAATGTATAAATTATCAAGGGTTCATGAGGGAGGGGTGAAATGGGCAGCATAGAGGGAAAAATGAGAATCTGATACCAAGAGATCAAGTGGAAAGCAAATGATTTGAGAATGATGATGGCAACAAATGTACAAATGTGCTTGACACAATGGATGTATGTTTGAATTGTGAGCCCACAACAAAATGCTTTTTTTAAAGTGTGGGGGAAGTTTCAGAATTCACATAGGGTAGTTCTCACATTTAATTCTGGTGTATATGATATAGGAATCACAGTAGTATTCAGTGATTATGGGAACCCCTCAAAAACTTGTTCCTTCAGGTTGTTGTGAAAGGTCTCAGGCACTCCAGGTTTGTTCCTATGGCATTTTTCTGAAAGATTCCAACATACCAATTTACCTAAGCTTTTAGCTATCTTTTTCTGCAGTGTGCCAAGGTAAGTAAGGTACCTTAAGTGGTTCTAATATTGGCCATATAGCAGCCAATGCTTCAGTGAACCAACTAAATAAACTATTAGATCCTTTGTCAATCTCTCTTCCTGATACATTGAATGAAGAATGTGCTTAGAGGCCCATATCAAGGAAATCAGACTGGTCTAGTATTACATTCCATGCACTGGTGTCCCACACCTTTAGGAACCATTCCCATGAATATTCCTCATATTTATACTAGAAAACTTGAGCAGATCTTATGAGCATAGTACACTTCTAGTGTCATCACCTGACTCTTAACTTTAGGAACTTTCTGAGACTTAATTTTAGTTACAGGTCTAGAGGAAATGATGGGTGATGGGAGTGTTTCCTGAGGTTTTCAGCAGTATCTTATAAGGCATCTCCTCTAGGTAATGCTCCAGATAGGGTCCCTCACTGCACTTCAGCTTGAGCAGTTTGATTAATCTGCTCAAGTGTGGGTTGCTTTACTGATAGTGGATTGATTCCCTCAGATGGCAGTGGTGGATCTATTGACTAGAGTGGCTTAATAGACGCTAGGACCTGAATAACCTCTTCTTCTGGATCATCAGTCCATATGTTCCCATCCCATGTTTCAGGGTCCCATTTCTTTCTGATTAATGCCTTTACTTAATATGAGACACTGGTGCATATCTAAAATTCAACTGATGCTATAATTCAACTACTCACATGACAAGATTCCAGATTTTCCCCCCAGCAATGTTACCTCTTTTGCTAGAGGGAAGAAACTCTCCTTTGTAGCACATACAGAAGTTTTTAGTTCTGTTATTTGGCCTGTAAGATATGCTTCTGAGGTTCTGAGATCATCCCTTTCTGTGATCTCATTTTATGCTGTAAGAAGGACCAGTCAATCAGTTTCTCTGTGCTTCACAATCTGACAAAACTGCTGGAAAATGTTAAAGACATGATCACCAGAGCCTCTCTTCTCACCAGCACTTCATCTATGGGTGGTGATATTATGGATATTAGCTTTGTGGATCCATGCCATGGATTACCACCACCCTCTCTAATTATAGTGGCAGATTTAACCATGCCTTTTTGGGTACAGGCAACATTCTCAGGGCTGTTAGGCCTAACAGGGCTGGAGAACCAATTCAAGAGGAACATATTTATAAAATTGTTTCTCTAGAACCACTCCTGGTACCAATTGTGTTAGGGAGGGTTAACAAAAGCAGAGAAACAAACAGGACACACATATGTGTGTGTGCCATATAGGTTTGTATATCAAGAGAGAATATAACAGCTAATTATTCCATACCACAGGACAGAGGGCTCAGTTTCAGTCACTTCCATTGAACAGTTAATATACTGGAAGTCCTTCAACACACATGGGATGCCAGGTGCAAGGTCAAGGAAGGAGAGAATGGAGTTTGCTCACAGGCAGTAGAGAGCAAGGTGAGTCTGCAACAGTCAGTATCTTGTGAACTTAGCAAAGGAGGTGCAGATGGGATATTGAACTCAAGCAGCTCAAGATGACAGGATTCCCCAGCTCAAGCTTAAGCAATGTTTGCCCAGCAGCCGGGGGAAGCAGGTCTCAAGGGAGCTCAAGCACTTGTGACATGACCCATGGGTGGTTTGGGCCCAAAGGTAGTGAAGCTCACTGGTTGAGACAGAGAACTATCTAAAAGCTGCAGCCTGGTGGTCTGAGCACCAGAGAGCAAGAGAGCGAGAGAGAGAGAGAGAGGGGCTTTCCCAGCTGTTTATCTCTTTGCTCTTCAATCAAACTGGGACCTTATTAAGCCCACATATTCCTATGGACCAAGTTGGCACAATAAACCTAACGATCAAAATGGTGTATGGCTTTATGTGAGAACAGTCTGCATTTTCTCATATTCTTTGCAAGAATGAAAGCGAGTGATGGATTAGAGTCAGTGGCAGCATAGTCTTTCTAAACACGTGCAGGAGCTCATATTTCATAGGGCTTGGTCATCAACCATATACCGTGGTATCTTTCTTGGACAAGAGGGTTTAAAAGACAATTATATATATCATATCCTTTTAAAGTTAGGAGGCTTGTTCAGGTAATACTAACACTGCTTTTTATATCCTGTTTTAGGCATACATGCATACACATGCATTTATCCATACATGCATACATATATTCATGAGATATGTAATGTGTGTGTATATATACATATATACATTTTTTCCCCTGGATTTTGGAAACTACCCACTCATGCAAGTGAATTATGCAAATCAACAAAAATAGATTCCCAGGTTTAATTTATGGATGGGGCTTTTAAAGAGTAATCTTTTCCCCCCCTTATATCCTGCTTGACAGGATAACTGATTAGATTCATATCAAATATTCAGCATGACCTTTATGGTTCTGGTATTTAGAAGAGGTATTAGCCTTACTCCATTGC
>PVJH01035692.1:0-19457 GCA_004026705.1 Nesogale talazaci
CAACTCTCAGTAACAGTGTGTCCATGTGTACAGCTCTCAGTAACAGTGTATCCATGTATATAGCTCTCAGTAACAATGTATCCAAGTCTACAACTCTCAGTAACAGTGTGTCCATGTGTACAGCTCTCAGTAACAGTGTATCCATGTATATAGCTCTCAGTAACAATGTATCCAAGTCTACAACTCTCAGTAACAGTGTATCCATGTATATAGCTCTCAGTAACAGTGTATGCATGTGCATACTTTTCAGTAACAGTGTATGCATATGTATGCTTTTCAGTAACAGTGTATCCATGTATATAGTTCTCAGTAACAGTGTATCCATGTGTACACTTCTCAGTAACAATGTATCAGAACATTCCTCAGTAACAGTGTGTCCATGTGTATAGTTCTCACTAAGTAACTGTGTAACTGTGTATAGTTGTTGCCCTGGGGGCCCGGGGGCAGGGCATGTAGACAGTCTCCAGGTTTTGTCCCATTTCTCCATAAGCCTAAAACTATCCCGAAACATAGTATTTTATTTAAAAAACAAAGAGGAGGGAAGCAAAAGCTCTATGAGGTGGCCCCAGAGATGCACCCCAGATCACCCTTTCCTCCACTCAGGTCCTGCCATCACTTGGCCCCTCCCCCATACCAAGGTGGACTAGGCCAGTCTTTAGGGGAGCCTGGAGGCTCTGTGCTCCCACTGCCCTCTGGTGTCCATGGCCCGTCCTCTTTGGAGGAGCCCCCAGGTAAGAGTGCACCTGTGCAGGTATGCATCTGGGTGAGAGAGGCCAACAAGGCCTGGGGAACTCGTGGGGGACCACCACTTCCTGGGTGTGCCTTGGTCACCCTGCCCCTTGCTCCTGCCTCTTCCCCTGAGCAAAGGTGACAGTCAGGGTCTAGAAGAGAGGTGACCCTAATGCTCCTTAAAATAGGGTCAGGAAACTCAGGTACTTTGGATAGGTCACCTGGAGAGACCAGTCCTTTTAGAAGGACCTCCTGCTTGGTATATAGCATCTTAGGCAGACCACAAGGGCGTGGCTGCCCCAGGACTCTGAGTCAGGCCACGCCTCCCTGGGCATCTCTGGTGGGGCAGCGGGCTACGCATTGGTCTGCTAGCAGCAAGGTCCGCGGTTCAAACCCGCCAGCCAGAGACTGCAGCAGTGGAATATTGACCTGCACCATCTCTGGTTTAGCAGCTCTGTCTGGGTTCTGTCATCCCCGCAACCCTGAGGAGGCAGCCCGGATGGTCATAGTCCTTGTGCCTCTCTAACTGCAGAGTGGATGCCAGCCGGGGAGAGGTTGGGACCTGCCAGAGAACAACTCAGCACCCCAGAGGCTGGTCAGAGCTGGGGGGAAGATGACCTTTCTTTACCTCGGCCCTCATGCCCCCTCCAGATCAGGGCCACGCTAGCTCTGCAAACAGCATCATTTTGGGGGTGATTGTCTGACAAGGGAAACAGACACCCATTTATTTTAGGGTCACTTTTCTCCCTGCATTCCTGTGGGGCCATTTAGGTGGGGGGGGGGGGCAGGGTGTTGCAGCTCAGAACATCCACTTTGCATCCGACAGATGAAATCCCACATCTATTCCAGCAGTAGCTCAGTCGTCCCCCATTCTGAGCATTCTCTCCTCCCCATGTGGACGGACCTCCTTCATCCTCCACCGTGCCACGGTAACCCGCCCTCGTCTGACCCAGCGCTGTGTCTTCCCTCCCTTTGCCCCACTCCCACCATCCCCAAAGTATGGTGGTCTTCATTCCCCTCCATTCCTGTCAGAGGAGTAGAGCTTTGGGGATTGACTACCTTCACTGGGCGGGACCTCCTGGGATCCGGCCATGCCATAAGGCGCTCGCTGCGTGGCTTCCTCCTGGTTCTCAGAAATGCAGCGTGTCCCTTCCTCTGCTCCTCCCTTCACCAACGGACGGGCACGCGGGCGGTTTCTTTCTTCCGGGCTGCTAATCTGGGGGCGCACCTGCCTATTCCGGTCTCGCCCTTCCTCCTGTAGGGATGTGCCTGGCAGTGGGGCTTCTCCGCCCAGCTGCCTGAATCTGCACCATGCTGCTCCCCACTGCGACTGCCTGTGTCCTCCGGAAAACCCCCTTCCCCCCCACCCCCCCGCAATGTGTGAAGACCCCCTCGACTCCCCACAGCTTCACCAGCAGTGTTACTTGCAGGGTCTGGTGATTTCCTGGGAATGCTGGAGGTGTGGGGGTGCACGGGGTAGGACTCAGTAATGAACAGACGCCCACCCCCACCTCACTCCCCGCCGGTTCCCAGAGTGGAAGGCCTCTCCCAGGGCCCGCAGCTAGGCGCAGTGGTCTGGGTGCTGCGCACAGGGGGCAGGCTTTCCCTTCTTGCCTGCCAGGAAGCCCTATGGCCAGCCCTGCGCCCTGTTTCAGTGGCTGGTGGTTCTCTGTGTGAGGAGGGGGTCATGAGGAGGAGACGAGGGGCATGCTTCAGGTGACCTGGGGGTGTCACGCTGCACTGGTGGGAGGAAACTGAAGGAAATCTTGTCTTGGCTGCAGTAGACAGTCTGGTTCCCACCGGGACTGCCAGTGGGGCTCCCAGGGCACT
This sequence comes from Nesogale talazaci, assembly GCA_004026705.1. Classification (NCBI taxonomy): domain Eukaryota; kingdom Metazoa; phylum Chordata; class Mammalia; order Afrosoricida; family Tenrecidae; genus Nesogale; species Nesogale talazaci. Next base: position 2,560 of record PVJH01035692.1, read on the forward strand.
GGGAAGACCTGGGACAGGGCCCCACACACGATGAGCACACCTAACCATGCCGATCTCTCGACTTCTCCAGGATCCACGGAGAGCCACAGAGGGGCCCACAGACATGTCAGCAGGCATGTGGCAGGGTCTGGGCGGAAGGACACACAGTTGTGAGACCCAGAAACCCAAGGAAGAAAGAGGAGCAGGTTCTGAGGTGGACTGTGGTCCGGAGAACACACCCTTCATGGTGTGATTGAATGATGGAACCGTGTGACATGTGGATTACATGCCAATTAAGCTACCGAGACCCAAACAACACAGATCTGTTGGAGAGTAGGGGCAAGTGGGCTTGCTGACCTGGCCCACAGAGGGGTCAGTGAGGAGCAGAGACATGGAGGCTCCAGGTAGGCACCCAGGATCCCACCCCTCTGCCTTCTCAGGCTCCATGGCAAGTAGTCAGGATGGAGGGGGCAGTGGGTAGGCTCTGGTGCCCCCCTCACTAGACTTTGCCACCCTTTCCTGCCACCCCACCCCTGCCTTAGAGAGCAGATACCCCCTGCCAGTGTCTCCTGCTGGGGGCATCACCCTCAACCCCCCTCTGTCTGTCTGCTTCCTCCCTGCCCACCTCCCAGCTTGTCTCCCTTTGGCCCTGGGCCTTCCAAGTCAAGGTCACCTCTGACCATTCTCTCCTGCCCTCCCAGCCCCTCAGCAGGGTCTCCACCATAGACCACAGGAGTCTGGCACAGCTGTGACTCAGGGTCACACTGTATGTCACAAGGTGGCATTGCCCCTGAGGACTGGCCTCTGCACCAGGGATGTCCCCCAGTCTCATTATCTGGTGACTTTAGGAGTGGACACTCACCATAGTGGGGGCAGGGGGTGAGGGCTGAGTGTGACTGAGTGCAGATGGTGAGGGGGTCTGACCTGTGGGCACTGAGTGGACGCTGGCCGTCTACACTGCAACACGTGTCCGGTGGACTGCCTTCTGACAGAATGAGACTGCCAGGACTTTCTGTGGAGGCACTGTGGGTGGGTGCAAGGGACCCCACCACCCTCCTGTAGTGGCACCTGTCCCCCTAGAGTCCGGTCTGATGCTGAGCCACCTCATTCCATTCAATCCCCCAGACAGGGGCCCAGGTCTCCATGGGCAGGAGGCCTTCTCTGAGGGGGTGCACCAAGGGACCTCCCCCTCGCCCATACCTAGGGCCCTCACACTCTGGGCCCCAGCCCTGCAGCCCCCACCCTTGGCCCTGACCTTCCCACGGTGGGGCAGGGCTGGTGGGGGCGGAGAGTCTGCGAGTTAGTGCGTGGCGCCCTGGCTCCTGATTGGCCCAGCCGCGTTCCCGCCATTAACTTTACTGTGCGCACCGGAGGACTAATTAAACCAGATGGCAGTAAAGCCCGATGGGAGGCAGAGAGGCACTTTCACGTCTAAGTTGATCAAAATTAGGTGGAACGGCATATGCTGGCGGAGATTAAGAATTTTTTAACTACATATTAACGGCTTTTCTTAATCCTCTTTCTGATGATCTCAGCAACGGCCCCTCGACACTGGCGGCCTCCTGCCTGCTCCCGCTCTCCGGTCTCGGGCCGGCCGCGGGGGGCCGGGAATTTAAACCGTGGGGGGCTATTCCACGCTGCCGCTGGGGGACCGACCCCCTACTGTCCTGGGTGCGGAAGATGGGGTGACCCCGGGGTTCACAGCAGCGATAGGTGCTAAGGAGAAAGCCTGGGAGCCCAGGAGTTCCTTCTCCCGCCCCTAGAAGCGTGCGGGTTGCCATGACACCTGTGGGCGTGGGTGTTAGGTCTCTGATGTAGCCAGGACTGGCCTCTGCTGAGGACTGGGCAGTACCTTCCTGCTGGGTGCTGAGACACCAAGGCCACATGCTCGTTCCATAGGGGTGGAAGGGGTCTGGAGGCCTGGGGACACACAAGGAGAGGGGCGGGGAGGGGATTGGCACCCACTCCTACTCCCGGGGCTACAGGCAGGGTCCAGTTGCAAGCAGAATCCCCCTTCTTTTCACTGATGTGACATACACGGGGCACAATGTGATCGACTTCAACACTAACTGTAAACCAAACCAAACTCACTGCCTCACAGCCACCCCATAGGTTGGGGGTGGAGGGCGGTGGGAATAGGAGGGAGTGGGAGCCGGGGATGGGGGGAGGGGGGAGAACTGCCCCTGCAGCTTCCAAAGCTCGTGGTGGGTGCACAAAGCCCCTTCAGAATGGGGGTTCACTGTCAGGGAGTCTGGTGTCTGCCTTACTCAGTTGTGGGGTGCTATGCATACATCTCTCAAATAGTAGACCCCTTCCCCCAGGACGTGCATCCCTCTCTGTCTGGGACGGTCCAGCAACAAGAAGAACCACTGTCCAGTGTGCATGTGGTGGCAGATTCGGATGTTCAGGGGCATCCCGAGGGGGACCCCTCCCCCCCACCATCCTTAGCCCCAGCCTGGGGCGCAGGGCCACACAGTTTGGGCGGGCCGAGCTGTGTGCATACAGGGAGGCAGGGTCACCAGCCTGGATGGGCCATGCTGCTGGTACCCAGGGCCTCACAGGAAGTGGTGGCCTGTCCATTGTAGACATCAGACAGCCGTGTGGCCCCCAATGCCAGACACACGAGGCCTGGCCAGACCTGCAGGGCCCTGGCTCTTTTTCAGGCCCGAGTGCCAGTGCAGGGCAGGTTTCTCCCACCCTGAGACTGCCCCACCCACAGGACCCCTGGCAGGATGGAGGGCCAGGTGCAGACCCTGGGCAGTTTTAGCCCCACAGTGTGCAGGCCAGGCCCCACTGGGGGCTCAGGGGCCAGAGTCTGGTGTCTCCTGGACGCAGGAGCTCAGCCTGCACATCTGTTTGGCTTGGTAGCAGAGGCAGACCCCCAAGTTGGCCTTGGGACCCCAGCTTGCTCATGTACTCCATGTTCTGCGAGGGGTCCCCAGGTCTCTCCTCCCCTCCCTGCAGGACCCTGGGCACAGCGCACTCTGTTTTCCAGTCCTGAGACCTCGCTTGTGACATCGCAGGGACAGCCTCGTGAAAAGCCCCTTTGTCCCGTCTGGCTAATTAAGAAATAGCAGAGCCTCAAACTGGGCCAGGCCCACAGACTCCCTGGATCCCAGCCACAAATGAGCCTAGGGATTGCAGGCAGGCCTCCTGGGTCTGCAAGGACCCTGTCATCCAAGCCCCCTTCCCTGGGCTCCTCCCTGGGGGCTGTGGGGTGGTTCTGGGGGACAGGGAGGGCGTGGGAACTGCAGGCCCAGACAGCAGGACTAAGCTCACCCCTTCCTGGAAAGCAGTTCTTTGGGCCTCAGGCTCCAGGTCTGTGTAGTGGGTCCATGGGCACCCCCATCCACAATGCCATGTGTAACTGTGATGGTGGGCGGTAGTCCAGCGGTAGCTCAGATCCCAGCAGGATCACTTATGGGTAGGGTCACCCCTGGAGGACAGGCTCCAGCAGCACCTATAGACCTCAAGAGACTGGGAGGAAAAGCATGTTGATCACTGAAAAGCATCCATGGGTGCTGTAGGGGACACACGGACTGGCCTATGTTGGACATGACTTTCAGAGGAGAAGGACACGTACAGTCCAGGGTGAAACGAAGGTCTGGCTAGGACAAGGGAGACCCTGCGTGATGTGGGTGGACCTCAGTGACCAAGAACTGGGTGCCCCGTCATGCCAGGTGGTGTGAGAGCAAGAGTCCACTTACTAGCTGCTGACCATCAGCACACAAGGATGGGTCCCTGGGTGGACTCACGTGACGGTGCCCAGCCAGGCAGTATGCTGAGTGGAGCTGGCTCGTGCAGAGCTGTCCCGTCCACGCCACTTCTCCCTGGGTCCCTGTCCCCTGGTGCTGGCAGTGCCAACCACACCACCTGTCCTTTAGTGGCTCCTCCAGGGCCTCAGGAGGGAGGTCTGAGGTGCCCACAGTCAGAGCAGGCCTGAAGGGTGCCCGGGGGCTGAGGTCCTCTGAGCTGACTGGCCCAGCGGGCCATCAGCGGCCTCTTCCTATCTGACCCCAAGCACAGAACCATGGGGTAGTTTAAATTTGAAAATTAACACTGAATCAAAAGAGACAGAGTAATTTTTCATTCTGCTTGAAAGGTTATTTGCTTTCTCAACCGATGCTTAGTAGACTGATACGTTGTGTCAAAAGGTAAATGATTTTAAACCAGATTCAATTTAAATTTCATTACATATTTGTAAGAGATGGGAGCTCTGAGCGGCCCACCCTCCTTCCCGTGCTGAGGGTCTTCCTGCTGTGGGAGGTTCACTGCTGTGACGTCCTCACCCTGCTTGACACTGGCCCCCCAAGCCCGTCTCTCACTGTGCACTTGGGTGAGGACAGGCCTGGGTTTGGGGTCCAGGCCGCCCCCCGCATCCTGGCATGGCCTGGGATGACCGTCTGGTGGGGCACCTTTGAGGGTGCACACTGTCGGCCATCAGCCTGAGAGGGACAGGCAGTGTGGCCGTGGACCTGGTTGTCCATGGGCAGCTGGGCCTCAGTCCGGCATGTGCCTGTGGGTGAGTCATGCCTCCCCATCTGCCAGTGGGCCTCCTAGTGGATCCTTCTCAAGGTCCAGGTGAGAATCTGGATCCAGGCTTTGCAGCTGTGCAAACTTGGGCCCTGGACCACCCTCTCTGTGTACCTGGGGCTTGGACACTGCTAACACTCACCCCATGGGGGAAGCAGGCTGACCCCAGCACTGCCTGTTCGGTGGGCAATCTGTTGCTTAACCCACTGGACCACAAGGGATCCTTTAATTTGAGAAGGCTCCCAGTCTGTGCATACCACACACCATACACATGCCACCTACCCGTGTGTGCACCACACACAGCATATCAGGTATACAGCATACACACCATTGCCACCTACATGGGTATACAAACATACACACCACCTACACGTGTATAGAAACACGCACCACACACAGCACACCAGGTATACAGCACACACACCAGGCCACCTACATGGGTATACAAACATACACACCACCTACACATGTATAGAAACACACATCACACCACTTATGTGCATATGCACCACACATACCACACCACCTACACATGTATACAAAAATACACCACACCACCTATATGTGTATACAAACATACACACCATCTACACAACACATGTTACACATCAGCCAGCACATATACACACATGACAGATATATCATGTACAGTACATGCATCACAAATCGTTCCCCATGCATACACATGCAGATCACATACTTAAAAAACATATATCATATAGCACACATATCAAAGACCACAGGATGTACACACATCACACATTGTATGCATGCACACACAACATATCACACACAACACAGTGCAGACCACACCAGCCACATACAACACACATCATGGCACAAACACACATGCACATATCCTCCAGTGTACACATCAGACACTACACACGCATTACATACCACAACAGACACATGTGCACACAATACACACGTCAAAACTCACACATTACACACGGTAGAGCATGATGTACACAAGGAAACACAGAAAATTTAAACTCAGAAGGAGAGGAGAACACCAGAGGTCTGAAAGAGAGGGGGGAGGAGAGAGAGGAGGACAGATGGAAGGAGGCAGGGGAGGGTGAAGGAAGCAGGGATGCAGACAAGGACAGGGAGGCACTGGCCCGTGCTGCTCGCAGACTGTCATCAAAGGGTCGGCCTGGCCGCACAAGGATCTGGCCTGGGGCAGAGCAGAGGAGGGGGTTCAGGTCTGTAGGTCAGCACCCTGCCTACTGCCCACTGCCGCCCACCTCCTTTCAGGGAGCCCCTGGAGCGAGTGGGGGTGCCACATGCACACAGATGTCATGGTGGGGCGGAGCACGTGGATGAAAATTTCTTGGGCGATTAATTGCCTGGTCAACTGCTGCCTGCTGGCCGTAGCTGCACGCTGCCCAGGGTGTCTGAGCAGCCTTAAGTGGGCCCCGCTATCCTGCTGCACCATTCCTAGTCGGTGGATGCTCTTCCGCCTGATTTCTTTACTGGGCAGGAGGCTGCTCTGAACAGCCCATCTGGGCACTTTTCAAAACCCACGTGCCTACGCCGGGGAGCTCTCGGCCCCAATTTGGACTTGCTTTATTTGGCCACATCACAGAGAGAAGGCAGGGAGGCCCCAGACTGCTGCCTAGACCCAGGCATGCTCCGCCTCCTCCAGGGCCCAGTGCCTGACTGCCCGCCCCCCCTCAACACAGACACACACACACAGAGCCAGGAGCCTTCCTCCGGGGCCACCCCGCTTTCCTGCTCCCCTTTCTGGAATGCTAATGATACTGTTTGTTCTTGGAGTCTCACGGAAAAAGCACAAGATAATCACCGAGGCATTAGTCATCATTAAGCTGATGATAAAAACAAAGCAAACCCCCCTCCACCCCCCACCCCTGAACGCGTTGTTTGTGGGATGGGCTTTGGGCCTGCAGTGGATGGCAGTCATGATGCATCTGGGGAGTTCTGAGGACAAGGGGGCCCCGAGATCCATCAGGGAGGAGTCGCTGCAAACCGGGTCCGATCCATTCGTGGCAGAGGTAGACCTTGGGAGAAGGTTCCTTTGCTTCCTGCAAGCCGGCCCTTTACTGAAGGCATCACAAGACATCATCATCCTGATCTCAGGATCAGCACGCAATCCAGCAGCAACCCCCCCCCCCCCCGCGGCTGTGGTGACTTGGGACTCAGGGTTGCCAGGGCTCAGGGAGCACAGGCGGGTGCCCTGTGCCCACCCCACAGTTAAGTGCCAGCTTTCTCTCAACAGATGGGTGCTCAGGTCTCAGCTGGAGGTGGCGGCACCAGAACCAACCTGAACAACGATGTGTTTCCAGGGCTTGCTTCTCAAATCCTCAGTGCACTGGCCTTTCCGGATACAGGAGCCTGGTTCTTCTGCCCGTTCGCCTTCCCCTTTTTGTAAAGTACATTTCTTTGTGTCCTGATGCCAATGAAGGTTTACAGAGCAGAGCATCACGTTTGCATCTTGTCTCAGCGCACCTACTCGGATCCCCTCTGCGGACCACCACTCCCCCCACTTCCTCCCAAGGGTTCCTCTTCCCACCCTTCCTCCTTCCAGAGCCCCTGACCTTGAGTCCGGACTGTCCTTTGGACAGGAAGTGGCAGATGCTTCCAGCAGGGGGTGATTTCTCATCCGTTGTGTGAGGGTCCCACCAGTCGCTGTCCAACCAGTAGCCCTGGTCTCTTTCTGTGATGTTGATAAGGAGCCATGATGACCCTGTGAGGTATGGGTTGGGTTTCTAACTGCCAGGTTGGCAGTTCAAAGCCTCCAGCCACTGCTTGGGGGAACAAGGAATCTTTCTACTCCTGTAAAGATTTCTAGTGTTGGAAACTCAGAAGACAATTCTGCTCTGCCCTGCAGCGTTGGCTGAGTAGGAATTGACTTGGTGGCTGAGTTTAGGGTTTAAGAGTTCACTATTTTGAGGCCTGTTCCACAGCCCCCCCCCCCCATTCCCTCCACCAGCACCACCACCACCCCCCACTCCATCTAGGTCGTGCTAATGTCCTTCCTTGCAGAGCGGTGGGTTGCGCAGCACCATCTAGTTCCTCTGGTCTCGGGAGGTGGGAACAGATGTTTGCACGGACCCTCACGCTATGGAGCAATGGTTCTTCCTACCCATTCCGTGACTTCCATGTTTGTCAGGCATGCTTTTGTCTGCAAGTAAAGGCAGCTCCTCTCCCCCGCCTGCCCCATGCAGGGACTTGGGCGATGAGTGAGTCTGTGTGATTTTTCCTGGCAAAGACGCCCAGCCTTGGGTAGGATTCCCACACTGGGCATAGATCTCACTGAGACCATCCAGGATGTGGGGCCTTGCATCTTTCCACCCCTCTCTCTCAGCATCAGACGTACTGTCTGGAGGCCAGTGGGGTTTGGTCAGGCTCTGGGCTTGCCTGAGAGCAGGAAGCCAGAGGGAAGGTGATGTTTTTCATCTCTGTCACGTCTGCCAGGCAAGCACAGGCTTCCAGCATCCCCAACACATGTCTGCCTCTCTTTCTTGGCCAGGTCTAGAGCTCACCTAGGGTTGGCTGCCCCACGATGTCCCTGCTTCTCCCTGCAGTCTCGCAGGGGTTCCGTGGACAGTCTGGGAGTCTCAGCGCCAGGCACTAGGGCATCTGTTCCTGTTTCTCTCTGCCCCCACCCCACCCCCCAGATGGAGGGGAAGGTGGGTGGGTCCTGATCTTCAAGGTCTAAAGGAAACTGAAGGAGGCCGGCTGACACAGTGACCCCACAAGAAAGACCTACAGGAAGCCTCTCTTCTGCTTTGATGCCTTGGAAGCAGCTCTATTACAGTGCTAGGCTGGGTGATGCCACACTTGGCAAAGCATGTGGAGAAGGCCATGCTGTGTGACAGTATGGTGAGGGACACCACTTGGATTGCACCAAGTTTAATGATATCACATAGGGTGGTGCCACCTTGGGTAACAGTATGCTGTGTGATGTCACATTGGTGCTGCCACACTGGGTGGAGCCATGTGGAGGAGAGCTCCCCTGGGTTTCCGCACATTGGTTGACACCACGCTGACTACAGTCACTTTGAGTGAAGCTACTCTGGAGGGTAGTAGATGATACAAAGTTGAAAGTTGACACATTGGCTAATGCTGTTTTGGATGACAGCACAGCAAAGGACACCATGTTGGGTAATGTCATGTGATGTTACAGTTAGGTTTCCATGTTGAGTCAAGTGTTCTGTGATAGCATGTTGGATGCTGGCATGCAGAGGTCATTGGGCGATGCCTCGATGTCATTTCGAGTGAAACCTCATTACGTAATGCAAGATGGTATCATGTTGGATGATCCACCTGGAATAATACTGTTTTGAATGATACCGCATTGGATGTGACCATGTTGGATGATCTATGTTGGATGGCATCATGTTGAATGACACAGTGCTGGATGGTGCTGTGTTGGATGATGTCATGTCAGATGAACCATGTTGGATGATGTCATAATGGATGAGCATATTGGATGACATCATGTTAGATGGTGCCATGTTGGATGAGCCATGGTTGGATGACATCATGTTGGATAATACCATGTTGGATGATGTCATGTTGGATGACAACATGTCAAATGACATCATGCTGGATGGTACTGTGTTGGATGATGTCATGTTGGATAACATGTTGGCCATGTCAGATGACATCATGTTGGATAGTGACATGTTTGATGATGTCATGTCAGATGGGCCATGCTGGATGACATCATGTTGAATGATGTTATGTTGATGGGCCATGTTGGATGATGTCTTGTTGGTTGGTGCCCTGCTGAGTCATGCTGCCTGGGATAACACTTTGGAATGAGGACCTGAGGGGAGGATAATGTAGGGTTTCAAAATAGGCACAAAGGCAAATCCAGGGAATCACATGAGACTGGGGCTTAGCTGATAGCCACCCTGCTAGACAGTTTGCAGAGTGCCTGTGGCGGGGTGGGGGGGAGGGAGGGGGAGACACAGATTAACACACCATGCCACTCCATGCCATACCATTGCCATTCCACATCATGGCACACACTGCTACACTCTATACAATCACACCACACCACTCAGCACCAGCTGAAGTCGCTCCTACTCACACCCAGTAAGCAAACAACACATATATCACTATATATAGGACACACAGAACACGTGCACACACTCCACACCATACAAAAAGTGCATACACACAATGAGTACAGTGTACCACACATAGCATATACCATGCAGCACACACACATAAATACACACAAGAAATACAAGCATACAACCCACCAAACCACACAGTGCCTAGAGCACACACAGCAGCATGTAAGGAACATGTGTGTGCACAGCACATATGCACACAAAGGACACATAAAAGGCCAGCAAACACAGAACACATGGGTACACCAACACACACACACAATGCCCTCTCTTGTGGGAGTGTGTTTGCCTCCATCTGCATAGGGAGGGCCTCCAGTGAGGGATGATACCCTGCTCCCTCATGGAGTTTGCCCATTTCCAGAGAGCCTACAGTGCCCATGGTAGCCTACCCCAGTAAGGGAAGCTGGAAGGTGACACCCGGTGAGTGACCCTGGGACAGGGGGTGCCTTGGAGAGTACTTGTTCCTCTGTGCTGACAACCTTTGGAGAAGACATTCTGCTGTTTGCAGCAGCACAACCAGGATCCCGGGACTCAGACCTTGGACAAAGGCTCAATTCCACTTCTACATCAGCTTGCCTGGGTCCCTGACCTTCGGTGAAGGGCACATGGATGCCATCTGATTCTCTGGAGTGGGGACAGCCAGGAGAGAATGGTGCCTTGGAAAGCTATCTCTCTAGGTGGCAGAATTTGTTAGGGGGCAGTGGTCAGATTCACTGCTAGGCTCTCAGGGGGGACAACAGGACTGATACAAGAACATGGGAAAAGGATGCAGGGACCTCCTGCAGTGTGGAGGAGGACACATGTCATTGCCCCGTGACAAAAATGGAGATTGAAGAAGCATGGAACACATGTGATGATGGAGAGGAGGAGGAGGGATCTGTCTCTGTGATGAGGATGGCTGTAATGGGGGAGAAAGTGTCTGTCCGAGATGATGGTGGTGATGAAGGAGGTGGTGATGGAGGAAGATGTGTCTGTCTGTGATGGTAATGATGGAGGAGAATGTGTCTGTGACGATATTGGTTGAGGAGGATGCGTCTGTCTGTCTGTGATGATGGTGGTAGAGGAGGAGACCATGTCTCTCTGTGATGGTGATGATGGAGGAGGAGGAGGTGTCCATTTCTCTGTGATGTAAAGGAGGAGGACATGTCTGTCTGTGATGATGGTGGAGGAGGAGGACGTGTCTGTCTGTCTGTGATGCTGGTGGTGAAGGAGGACATGTGTCTGTCTGTCTGTGATGATGGTGATGGAGGAGGAGTCTGTCTGTCTGTGACCATGGTAATGGAAGAGGACGTATCTGTCTGTCTGTGATGATGGTGGTGGGGGAGGATGTGTCTGTCTGTCTGTCTGTGACGATGGTGATGGAAGAGGATGTGTCTGTCTGTCTGTGACGATGGTGATGGAAGAGGATGTGTCTGTCTGTCTGTGACGATGGTGATGGAAGAGGATGTGTCTGTCTGTCTGTGATGATGGTGGTGGAGGAGGATGTGTCTGTCTGTCTGTCTGTGATGAGTGTGGGTGAGGAGGATGTGTGTCTCTCAGTCCTGATGGCTGTCATAGAGGTGCATATCCCTGTCACTGTGTTGATGGGCATGGAGACAGACGTGTGCGTCACCATGCATAGGGTGATGACAGAGAAGGATGTGTCGACCCTGTGATGATGTTGATGAGGGAGAGAACTGTCTGTGTCCCTGTGATGACAGTGACAGTGAGGAAGGCACTGCGTCACATTGTGTTGTTTTGACAACCAAGAGCACCCAGGCTTTCCGAGAGATGGTTCTGACAGTGCTGGTCCTGCTCTGTGATGATAATGGTCTCTCTGGGCCATGGAACTTTGGAGGGGCTACACCTGCTCTGATCGGGGAGTTTCAGGCACTCTGCCAGTCAAGAGGTCAACACTGGGTGAACACTCATGGTCCTGGGTTTGGGCAGTTGAGCCCTTAGGGTGCATCTCTTGGGTTTGGGGGGTGAGGGACAGATGGCTCAGGGCAGCACTGGTCACTGCAGGCATGTGAAGAACACAGGCAAGCAGAAGCCAGTGTGTTTTCCAGCTGAGCTCCTGAGGCCACTGTCCTTAGTGTCTTTAACTCAATGACCATCACAGGGGCCAAAGCCGCGGTCCTGCTGGCACACCTTGTGCTTGGCTCTGTGTTGCCTGCAGGCCCAAGTGTTCCTGTGTGCCCAGGCTGCTGTGGCAACTGGTCAGTCAGTTGGGAAGCTGGGCTCTGAGGATTGTGGGAGCCTGGAGGCTGGCCAAAGATCCCCTGGGCAAGGCCGAAGAGTCATGCTGGTCTCTCTGAAGGACCCAGGGAACCGTCACATCACCGTTCTCAGTTCTTGTGGGCGGCTGACATACGTACTAGGCCCAGGGCCTCCGCCTCATCTCAGAGCCACCAGTGCAGCCTCACCGGGCCCCACTGGATAGTGCAGGCGCCGGCCCCTCACCTGTGAGGCCCTTCAAGTAAACACCCCCAGGCCTCCTTTTCCACGTGTGCAATGTCCTCAGAGTCCAAGAGCCAGGTGTAGCTGGTGCTCCCACAGTACTCCCAAACCAGGGCCCCTCCTCGCCGGCAGGAGTCCCATCTTTCTCATGGCACTGCTCTCTGACCTCCCTCCCTAGGGAAGGGTCCTCCCTGAGACCCCTCTTGTCCTCTCTGAATTGTCATCAGGATCAGACAGAGACTGCTGCCCACTGGACACCCCCACTCAGCAGGTTCGGCCCAGAAGGTGCACTTGGAAGAAGCTCAGACGATCAGTGCTGAGGCCACCCCTTCTCCCACTGCCCCCCTGCCCTGCAAGCTGCCTACTGTTACCTCATTAGCCCTGCATGGGGCCTTGAGAGCTCTTGGAACATGTCTCCTCCTGACCACTGCCCGCAGGTCACATGCATGCTTCACAGAAGCTTCTAGGAGGAATAATTCACAAGGACCCCCTGTCCCATATTCCTGCCTGGCATCCTCTCGGTGAGCTGAGCAGAAGGCCCTGCCGAAGGCTCCCAGCGCACATGGGGTGAATCCCCACCCAGGGGCTCCCAGCACAGAGGGGCTGCATGGAGTCTATCTGTCAGTCCTCTGCCCCCTCCTCCCCCTCGCCCTGCACTTCCATGCCCTGTCCTGTGGTGCTGCCCTGACCACTGCTAGGGTCGTGATTCAAACCCCCATCTGCCCCTCAGGGATAGAGAGGCTGTCTGCTCCCTGCAGGGGCACTCCTCGGACCCTTAGAGGAACCCGGGGTGCGTGGCTGCCTGCAAGCTGCATCTGTCCACTGCCACCAAGAGTCGCCGGCCCAGGCACCCGGGGGGCCCTGAGTCCCGCCCTGTCCTGTGGGCCGAGGGACTCTGCTGCAGCGAGTCCGAGTTGCGGTTCTTGGGGCTCCTTTCTGACTCGCACTGACGCTGCACCCAGCAGAAGGCAGCTCCCTGATCCTGCCTGTGCCACCGGCCGTGTTCTCCACCTCCTCATGGGCTCCTTGGTTCTCGCTGCCCGGCCACTTTGCGATGCAGCCTTGGAACCCCCCGAGCGGTTACCGCGGGTGCTGCAGGTCTCCCTGCCTCCTATGTCAGTGAGGGCTTGTCTGGTTGCACCGCGGGCTAAGCATCAGGCTGATAACCACGAGGTGGCCGGTTCTAACCCACCGACAGCTCCTTAGAGGAAAGATGAGGGTTTCTGCTCCTGCAGAGGCTTACAGGTTCTGAAGCCCAAGCAGCCGCTGGATGGCCATGGGCTGGGCTAGGTGGACACCCCAGGGACCTCCTGTTTCCTCGCCCCTTGCTGGGGAGCCCCACCAGTCAGGGGTCCTGGATGCTCAAGGTTGAATCTGAAGTCCTCTAAATGGCAAGTGTCCCCTGGAACAGTCAGACAAGCTCCCCCAAGAGCCGCCCCAGCTTCTGGGTCAGAGGGAGTCCCACCGTGTGTCCAGGCCCCTGCTCTTCCAGGGTGGGGGCTGAGGAGACAATGCATGTTGATCGTGCCCCATTGTGCCGCTGGGCGTCTTTCTGGGGAGAAGAAGGAGGCAATCCCAGGCCAAGTAGACTCCCACATGGTAGGGTGGGTGCCGCTCCCCTGGAGAGGGGCCTCGTGAAACACCCGCCATCAAAATGTGCTCCAGTGCTGAGTGGATGATTCTCTTGCTTTGCTTCGTTTCCTGAATGTGTCATCAGGAGAAATTAACAATGACATCAACGTGGAGCGAGGGGGGCTTAGTTTGAGGGAGAGGAAGGGGGAAGGGGGCGGGGTGGGGCAGCGTCCTTCAGAATGGAGCACTTGGGCTTCTTTGCCCTTAAATGTGTTCTCGTAACTCACGCGCCCGTCACTGTAAAAGTCCTATGTGTTTTCTCAACGTCAGGCGTGTGCGCTCCGCAAACCCGCACCCTCGAAACTGTAAAGTGAACGTGGCACGGGGTACTGGTGGCCATCTTCGTTCCTCCATAGCGGGCAGGAATGTGGTCCGGCTCTGCAGAGGGGCAAGGTGCTGGGTGCTGGGACTGCCTCGCAGGGCTGGGCAGGGCTGGCAGAGAGGCTGACATGTCCCTGGAACATGACTGGTCTTGGGCTGGGGTGTCCCTGCCCACTGAGGTGGCCGAGGGCCCTGGGCCCTGTGTTGTGTGCCTCTACGTTTGGAATCGACTTGATGGTAGTGAGGTTGGTGGGTGGGCTTAGGCGTGTGCACACGTGGGTGGGTGGGTAGGTGTGTCATCAGGGGACGGAGGCACAGACAGACGTCCTGCAGTGTTATAGGTGTGGGCCAGGACAGGGAGAGCAGGGAGGCTCTGCAAGGACCCTCTGACTGCTCACTTGATGGAAGTCTCCTCCTGGAGATGGAACGTGATGCAGAGGACGGACCTCCCCATGGCAGGGCTGCAAAGAAGCAGGGAGAGGCTGGGAAAGGGCCAGGGTGCTGGGGGACTTGGCACTGGATTCTGTGGAAGGGTGGACTGGCTTGACCATGCCTGGTTGCCTGGGCTGTGGAAACTCCAACTACCCTGCCACTGGGTGGACCAATTCTGTTTGCTTGACCGAACAATTCGGACCCTGTTCCTGTGTCCTGGTGCACTCTGAGAGGGTGGGGGCACAGGAAGGATACATTCTTGTCCTGGGGGACCAGGAGCATAGCTGTGCAAGGATACACAAGGGCACACACGAGGCTGTCTTCTGTGTGTGTACTCAGGTGATCCCGCTGAGTTGTATGCGTCTGTGGCTCCTGCAAATGGTTTTCATCTCAAAGTTCTCCTTGTGGCCTTAGAGACCCTGCTCAACTGACAGTTTTGTGCTGCTTTTGTGTCCCACCGCCTTGTGGAAGTGTCTGTGAGCTCCAACAGTTTCCTCACGGTGTCTTGGGTTAACTGTCTATACAGGATCCCATTCTCTGCACACGGCTATCGTTTTGCCCTACACTTGCTTCTTTGGCTGCACAATCTTGTTTTTCTTGTCTTATTGTTATGGTGAGGATTGCTAGTGCATGACTGAACAGGACTGCTGGCTTCTGTGTGGTTTGCATTCTGAGGGGGTGCTGCATGCTGGTGGCAGAAACCACCCCCTAAGGGCCCAGCCAATGGTGGGTGGGGGGAAGCAATGAAGACCCTGCCCCCACGGAGCTCTGCTTTGCTTTGGAAGGCACATGGGCTACATAGCAAGTAGTGGAAGGTGAGAAACCAAGAGCCAATAGGGGGAAGTGGCCAGCATCAGTGGAGACGAGGGAGGGGACACTGCAAGATGGAGGAGAGAGAACCCCAGGAGGGTCAGGGGAGGATGGAGGTGGGGCTGGAAGTATGGGGTAGGTTGTGATTAGTGTGCACTTGAGAAGATTGGCAGGCCAGGGGGTAGGGAACTGGAAGGGTCCTGAGCAGGGGTAGGGGCAACCTACTGAGGGCCTGGGACAAGGTGGGGTAACTCACGAGGGTGGGTGAACTGGGGTCAGGGCCTATGGGAACCCACACAGCAGCAAATAGAGCCCCTCGGGCGAATCACTGCTTTCTGCAGTATGTCCCTGTGCTGGTGTACCAGGTTGCAAAAGCAAATTCTCACTGATATGGAGGTGATTCCACTCCTCATGGCCCTACCGGACAGTGTGGGATAATGAGACGGATTCTCTGTGGGAGCAGAAAGCCTCTTCTTGCTCCCTTTGAGCAGCTGGGGGCTTTGAACTGCTGGCCTTGTGGTTAGGAGCGTGACGCATAACCACGCGGCCACCAGGGCTCCTCTCCATGCGCGCGAGTGTGTTAGCCTATGTGCCATGCAGGGGTTTGCATTTCCCTTGTGCTGACATGTGTGTACATGTGTGGGAATGCGTGCACGCGGCTGCGATGGATATGCATATCTGCACTGCACATGCATCTATGTACACACACACATCCGTGGGGGTGCGCGTGTCTGCACGTGTGCATTTGTGAGTGCTTGCTTGACTCGGGAGGGGTTGGACCCATGTATGGGCCTGTGCCAGCATCAGCCCCACTGTTGTGTCTGTTAGGGATGTGGCGGGTCTGCGGGTGCCTGTGATGTTTGCTGGGTTCCGAGGGTGCTGCCCACCCTCTCAGAGACCCTCAGCAGCAGCTGCCTTCACCCTGCAGGTGGCCAGAGTGGGAACAACTCCATGGCACCGGCCGGAGCCTTGGCTTGCATTGCGTGTGTGTGGTGGACACGCCTGGCTTGGGCTGCAGCTCATGTGGGTGATGCGGCGGGCACTGAGGCAGGAGGCAATGCCCAGTGCTGGTCCTGTCCATGATGGGTTTCAGACTCGCCACGTGACCCACCAGGCCTCTGTGGGCTAGTTTTCAGAAGGCCCCCAGGCCTCTCTTCTTCGTTCATTTCCGTCTTCAAGCTCTGCCGGAACCTGCTGAGCATCACAGGCGGATGTAAACCCTGCTGTTGGAAGGGGTGGGGCCCACGCAGAAAGTGAGGCTTCCACTGAAGTGAGGCTGACCTCTGACCCTCACCATTGCTTCCTACGTGCAAACGACACACCCTCACATGAGGAAGTGGTTGGGACGTTTGCACCTGAATGAGTGTGGAACACACAGACCACCTCATACCAGGGCAACCCAGCCAACTGGCTGATCTTGGCCGCCGTGATGGAAATGGGAGACTGCAGCTGCTGACCATGTACCAGGGAAACTCTCCAGGTATCAGTGATGCTATCTGGGTACCACTGATGCTATCGAGGTACCAGTGATTGTAACTGGGTACCAGCGATATGATCTGAGCACCAGGAATGCTCTCTGGCTACAAGTGATGCTAACTAGGTACCAGGGATATGATCCAGGTACCAGGGATGCTCTCTGGGTAC
>PVJH01035693.1:0-19443 GCA_004026705.1 Nesogale talazaci
CCCCCCCCCCTCTGGCTTCTGAGTGTGCGCGGGAGGATCTGGACTCCACATTCAGCAGCACGCCCCAGTCTGCCCGTCGGTCCCTCGCCCCACCCCCACCGCCCCGAGATGTCAGGGTCTACCTCCGAGGGTGTGCCCCGTCCCATGTCAAACCTCGCCCCTGGCGACCCTTGGGCCGGAGGGGGCTCAGATTGACCTGCGCGCCTTCCTGGGAATCTGCCCCAAGCTTCCAGGAACTGCCCCAGGGCTCAGGAAGAAGGGGCCCATTCCCAGAGTCATAAGGGAGCGCCTTCGAACACCCCCGCCGCCACCCCCTGCACCGCGAGGCCCCGCCTGACCCAACCCCTCCCTCTGGCCCCAGCCTGGCTTCTGCCACCGCCTGCCTGCCACTGAGGACCCAGAGGCCTTGCAAACTCCTGGGGGCCGCCCTCCAGCCCCCCGCTGTGCCCGCAGGCCTGGCCCCGAGGCCCCACCTCGCCACACCCCCTCCCGCACGGTGACAAGTGCCGTGCGCGGGCACCGTCGTGGAAAGGGGGCCTGCTAGACGCCGGCCGCCCCGGAGCCCCTCGGGGAGACCCCGGCCGGCCTGTGCGGGGGGGCAGTGGCGGGGGTGGGGGGCAGGGCCGGGACGGAAGGTGGAGAGGCGAGTCTCGAATCCATTCTGAGCGTCCCTGTGGGCCTTAGCCTAGGAAGTTCCCAGGCCCCTGAGAAGGCGGTAGGTGGAACTTGGAAGCACTCTGGATAGCCTTTGGGGGCTACAGTGCGCCCTACCACCGCCAACCCCCCCCCCCGCCCCCGCCCCTCTGGCTCTCCTACCGAGCCCGCGGAATGGAGTCTGCGGCCTCGGCCTCAAAGCCCAGCGCCCGGTGGGATAGGCAGGCTGCCCGAGGAGTCCGGGGCAGAACGAACCCAACGTGGGGGAAGTGGGGGGTACCATTAGAAGAAATGGAGAAAGGAGGTCGGCCGGCCCCAAGGTGTTCCACGGGGTGGGTTGTACGCCCCTCCGCCCCCGCCTGGCCCCCAGGGAAGGGAGCCTGCCCAGAGAGGCCCCGCCCCCTCCCCGAGGCCGGCGGTATTAGTGCTGCTTCATCAGACCTCATTTCCTGCGAAAATGGAAACATATCCAGGGTCCTTAATAAAGTGAATGACGAGGCTGCGGGTGTAATTGGGCTTCCGGTTGGTGGCTATTTCCTTAGGCTGACAGCAGAGAGAATGTAAACTCACAGCCTAGCTGTAATTATGTGATTGTCAGAAAGAGGTGCCCAGTGGATTCGCCCAGGTCCGGAGGCGAGGACTTCCAGTCCGAGAAATGGGCCCAAACGCCTACCCAGACCAAGGGACTCGGGCATCCCCAGACCTCCTACCCAGAACCCCAGAGCCCCGCGCGCGCGCCTCGGCCGGCTTCGGCCGCGGGTCCCAGGCTGAGCCGCGCGCCGCCGCGGCGCTCCAGGACGCGCGATGTGGGGGTGGGCCTTTTCCTCCCATCTAGGGGCGTCCTGGCAGCCGGGCCCCAGACCCGCTCCTCCGGACCGCGTGCCCGGGCTGCATATTTTTATGCATAATCCAATTTCCTCCGTGACGATCTAGTTAAACTCTTTAACAACAGCTACATAATTAGAATTTGGATTCCCATTAATTTTCCCTGGGCCTCGAACCATTTGCAGCTCCCACTGGTAATTAATGCGATACATCACTAACTTTACCCAGGGCCGGCCAGCGCGGCTCAGGTCGCCCGGCCTGCGCCCGGCGACCCCCGCGCGGGGCCCGGACTGGGGACCTGGCTTCCTGGCTGGGGGGTCGTTTCCTTCCCTCCAAAGTCGGATGCCTGGGCCCCGCGCACTCAAAGCCTTCTTTCCAGGAAAATCCACAATTAAAAATATTTATCGGGAGCAGATTTACGTTTCTGGGTTTCCAGTCTCGGGGCGTCTGGTAGGCTATTAAGAGTAATTAGCATCTTTTGCGCATGCAGATTTACTTCTCTCGTGGCCACATAACTCATCCCTAAAAGCCGGCGCCGGCGAACACAGGAGCCGCCGCCAGAGCCGCCGCCAAAGCCACTGTCGAGGTTCTGGTCGGCCCGGCCCTGCGCCACCCCCACCCCAGCCCCCGCACGCGGCCACTCCGGAACCCCCCGGCGGAGCTGCCCACCAGCGAATGAGCCGCTCCCACCAGAGTCTCCGGACTCCAGGGCGACCTCAGGCGGTGGGGGGAGACCCAGGCCCGGTCACCCCAGAGGCCGGCCTGCGCAGTCTGGACCCGGGGGGTCGCGACGGTGCACGCATGTGCGCGAACGAGTGGGCACCTCCGAGCATGCATGCTCATGCCTGCGGGGGCTCATGCGCGTTCCTGGGAGCAAGGAGGGCTGGCGAGGAAAACAAGCGGGGCTCCCCCAGCCCACCCCTTCTGAGCACTGTGGCTCAGAGCCAGTCCCAGGCCGCCCAGCGGGCCGCGGAGGGGCAGTGAGGGGGCAGACAGGGGCCCTGCCCTACCTCGATATCCCTTCTACACAGCCAGCCCTACGCAGCACAAGGGCCTAGAATCCCAGCGCCCACCCCGGCAGCCAGGAGGCCCAAAGGCCGCGCGTCAGAGCGTGTGGCTCCTTCAGTGCCTGCGAAGGGACGCCGAGCAGGGAGGGAGCAGATGGAGCCGGGTCATCCAACAGCGGTGGGTGGGGCCGCTGACGGTGACCAGAGGCGGTGGAGCCGGGTCTGCGGCGGCCTGGACCGTCGTAAGGGGACCAAGTGGTGATGGGAGGACCCGGGCCGGGGCTGCCTTGGCTCCCCCGCTCCGAGCTGAGGCGCCCATCCCGAGTTCGTTATTAACACGCTGGGAAGTCCAGGAGTCGCCCAACTTTCTTCTCTTTAATGAGCCTAGAAGAAGAGGCTGCCCTGAAGGGGTTTGTTCATTAAAGATGTAGCTGGAGGAATATTGTCTCATTAATTATCTGGTTTTAATTACACTCCTACCCTTTGAATCCAGAGGAGGAAAAAGTTGATTGGGTGGCTCCGCCCCTTTCAGCTGAAAGAGGCTGGGCGGGCGAGGGCATCAGGATGAGGTAGTGGGTTCTACCGGGTGCCCCAGAGGGGGTGTAAGGCCATCCAGGGTGGGGACGATGTGAATCCTGGTGTCACCTGCCCAAGGGTTCCACGCCGCGCCGCGCCCTCGAGGTTTGCGGGTGGCCGACACACGTGTGCGTGTGACCAAGTGCTCGGGAAAGGCTATGTGTATGGGACTGGACTGTGGCCGTGAGCACCGTGGCTGGCTGGGGTCTGTGTCCGTGTGTGCAGCTACAGACAGGCCGCACGGCTAGGGGCAGAGGGAGCGCCAGTGTGCCCTGGTAGCTGGGTTTGAGGGTGTCTATGAGGGTGGCTTCTCGCCCCTCAGCACGAGTGACAGTGTCTGACTACATCTCTGGGTTTCTGCTGTGCTCCAGTGTGCCCCCCCCCCGAAATGTGAATGTTGGGGTTTCCAGGAGCTGGGTGATTCCAAAAACACAACTGTGTTTCTGAGGGTCCTTACAGCTGGGGCGCCCGCTGGAAACCATGGCCCTGGGGGGTAGTTGTTTAAAGGGGGGCTCGTCCCTTGTCAAGCCTGCGCGGCGCTAAAGCGGGGGCCGTTTTCCCTTTAAATCGCGGACACTTTGACAGGGGACATTAAGGACCCGGCTGCTCAGGCTGAGCAGATCATAAAACCGGACAGGCAATTTCTGCTCCCGCCAAATAGCCGGGCAAACTCGTTCTGCATCTTTGGTTTTAATGCACTAAACTGGCAGCTAAGCAGGGAGCGAGCAAAGAGGGGGCAGGGACCCCCCCCCCCATACACCGGGCTGCACACACCGGCCTCACCAGCAACCACCCCTTCACACCCCTGCACCCCCCGCCCCACCCCCGCCCCCCCCCACCGGCGGAATTATCAACTAGAATTTGATTAATATGCAAATCGCAGGCAAACAGCTCCATATAATTCTTTCAGTGGAGAGTAATTAATCACCAGTTAAAGCAAATTAATACATATATCAATTTTGTCAGAAACATGCTTAGTTCAATCGCCCGTAAAATTGAAGTTTGAAGTATTAAGAGGCTCTGCAGAAACGCCAGGACTAAAACTTTCAAATTGATCCTATTTAGTAATCAATCAGGCTCTCCCCTCAGGTTAATCTGCCTAATTTTTCATCTCAAATCATACACTTTACTGACACGCCATCTAGCAAACAGTCGATAAAAAGTTAACAAAAATGATAACGACTCCAGCCAAAGCCATCGCTAGGGCGGGTGGGCGGTAGGCGTCTTTGATTGCATTTTCTGGGGTGGTTGGGGACTTGGGTTGAACCCCCGCCCCAGTCTGAATCAGACAGCACCCAGAACCTGCTAGGCCCTGGTAGCAGACTCCCCTACAGTCTTAGCCAGCCAGCTCCCGCCTCATCCCCCCACCCCCCTGCTAGTGTCCGGAAGTGTGTGTATTGTGTGACTAGAGGCTGACTGTCCTGTCACTAGGCCTGGATTGCTAGCTGGCTGGAATCGGCCGCATGTCTGTTCTCCTGTAACTGTGAGAGTCTCTGGGTGTTTCCCAGCAGTCTGTGTGGCTGAGGTTGTGGCTTCCATCTCTGCATTGTAGGTCTGTGTGCCTGCATGCCTGCCTTGGGTGGGTCTGCATTGTGTGTGAGGTGTCCGGGTGTCTTTGTGTGTGTGCCTGGAATCCATTAGCTGTATATCCATGCCCCCACCCCTTGCACCCTGCCCCCCCCCCCGCCCCCGGGCCCCCATGGTTTCCACGTGGGCTTGTGGCTCCAGCAGGGCCTGGGAGGAGAGAGTTCACTATGGAAATCTAGGCACTTTACCTGGAGCAGCCTGGGAGAGGAGAGTAACCTAGCTACCTCGCATACCAGCCTGGGTTGGTGGGGGGGGGGAGGCAAGAATTTCTCATTGCTTGTGAAAGGGACTCCCAGATCTGGTCACCACCACCCCACCACCCTTTCTCAGCAGAGCACTGACTTACCGGTCTGGATTTGAATTCTGACTTGGGCATGTGCTCAGGTCCTGTACCCAGTGTGGTGACAACCGATTCCGGGCCTGTACACACATGCTGATAACTAACCCACCTGCATAGACCCCAGGTCACTCACTGGTAACCACCTGGTTTCCTTACTGCACCCAGCCCCAGCCCTGGCGGAAGCTGCACATGCCCGCCTGCCTGCCCACCCTTCTACACACAGCGACGCACTCTTGTACACACAGACCAGACTCTGTAGCAAGCAGGGTTCCTTCTCGGTCATCCAGTCCACCCTCCAGCGCGCATGCGTGTGCACGTGCCTAGTGCCATTTGCACCCTCATCATCAGTTTGGGCGAAGCTGAGCCTCCACGAGAGAGAGGGAGCGTCCTTTCTTTTTTGAGTGACCTGGGGGAGACTAAACCTTAGAGGGTCCAGTTTGGGGACCAACCTGAGTGCAGAGGAAGGGAAGCCGGCAGAACCACATGGTCTTACTGATCTGCAGTGGGGCGCGCGCGCGCGCACACACACACGGATTCTCAGAGAAACAGAGTCCAGGGTCTCAGCTGCCCTTCAGAACCCAGGCTGGAGGGGTGGCCAGCTCACCCGCTCCTCTCATCCACTCCCTCACCCCTTCCTTCTCACTGTCAATTAAGGTCAACTCAGCTGGTCCGAGGACATTTGGAGCCAGGGTTCTGGTTGTCTGTCGACAGTTTCAAGTCCACACCAATGCTGCCTTTCCCGGTTATCTGCTCACTCCGGCTCTCCACACACATTGCTGCACATGGCGGTCACACCCAGCCCGGTGACAGCTTTATTCCTTTTCCCTCCAGTGCACAAACTTAGTCACACCTAGTTGCTCACACGAGTTTGCGACAATCGGTTACACGGACGCAAGAGCACACCCCCAGTCACCCCCAGTTGCACACACTCAGTCTCTATCAATCAACCACACATGCTCAGTCTCTCTCAGGTGCAACATACAGGAGGACACTCGGGGAAACACCTTTGATGGGTGGCACCACTCTGGGGCCCCCCAGGCCCCCTCAGCTCCAGGTCCCTCCCAAGACTGGCGACCGATGGGAGGAACACAGCTACCTTGCTGATAGCAGCCCTGGACCTGGAGCGTTGAGGGTCCAGGGACGTTCAAGGTGGAATTCTCCTTCTGGATATCGTGTCCCCCTCCACACACAGCCCAGGCTCCGAACTCCTACCTCTTCCACTCCAATCCTGGGAGCCTCACCATGCAGTTGGGAAACTTGCTTGGCTCTCCTGGCTTGACTCTCCTGGGGTGGGGGTGGGGAGGGCCTATACGGAGTCTTCCCTCCAGGGCTGCTCCTACTCTCACCTCCCAACTTACCCTCCACCTCCCACCCTGACCAGCCCTTGACTCCATTCTGCACACATCTTACAACCCTCTGACACTGCTCACTTTTGCCCCCTGATTTAGAGGCCCTCCTCTTCCTGCCAGTCTCCTGGTGTACCTTGGTGGGGGTGGGGGGGGGCAGAGGTATTCCAGGTACAAATCGCTTTCTGGGCCCCAAGGAAGAAAGTCTGATGGCTAGTAGCAGCAGGGGGGTACGGCCCAGTGCCCTGGCCCCCATTCGGTGGCTTTGGACCCTGCAGGAAGGGGTAGGCAGATTTCACTGGGCCGGGTGACTCTGAAGCGGGGAGGAGGGGGACCCCGCGGCGACGGGCAGGGGCGGAGGGGCGGCGGAGGCCCCAGCCCGTCCCTTTCAGAGGGGACTCATGCATCAAACTTCAATTTTCCGGACGATTGAATTAGTGATTTTTTTTCTCCTGAACTAAAATACACTTAAGTCTTTGGGATTAATTACCACGTTCTGGTCCCTCAGACTGCAGTATTACTTATCCGAGCCGCGTCTGACACCGGCCCGACACCTCGTAAAATAAGGAACTGCGCCTCCCGGCCTCACCCAGCGCAGCCCGCCAGGCCGTGTGGCCGGGAAAGGCGGAGCCCGGGATAGCCTAGCCGGGCCTCGGTGGCAAGACCGGCCCCGGGGTCTGTTGGCGCTCCGCGGGATCCCAGGGTCCGTCCCAGAGCAGAAGCGGGGACTTGGCGACCCACTCCGAAGCCCGGACTCAGAGGGTGGAAGGGATAAAGCCGTGCAGTCTCCCAAGGACCTCCAGAACGACTAGGGGTCCACAGGGAGCCTGGAGTCCAGACGACCTGATTTGACCATGGCCCCCAGGCGATGGCTCTCGGGCCATGGCCACAGGCTGGGGCAGACCAGGGGCTTTGTTAGCCTTAACGAATCTGGTCCCGGGAAAGGCCGCGGGGCCCACAGGGCTGCCCAGGACTGCACTCCACGCACACGCACATTCAGACGCCCGGAGCAAGCGGAAGCAAAGCGCACGCGTGGAGCGCACACCCGGGAGTACCCTGAGACAGGCCGGCTGGCCCCTGCGCTGACCCCCAGGGAAGGCCTGCCTTCCGGGTCGGGATCCTCATGGACCCCCATCCCTATGGCAGCCCCCTAGATGAAGTCAAGACCCTGAGATCCCGCCCCAAGCGTCCTGCGCCCCAGCCCATACCCAAGGCGGTCCTCAGTGGAACTTGATGATCAAAGCGGAGGGTCGGTGGTCCGACTCCCGTCATCCCCCATCCTCATAGTCCCTGGCTGGTGCCTCAGGGCCCATCCCTCAACTCTTGGCCGGCCGCCTTGCTCCCGGGGCTTCCCTTCTGACCAGCCTGGAGTCGGAGCAGCAGTGCTGGGCAGACCACACACGCACGTTCTCCCCTGGCCCGCGACGGCTTGGAATCCAGCAGAGCCGAGGTGGCCTTGTGGTGGCGGCTCGGCCTCTTTCCCCAAATTGTGCGGGGAGGGGTTGTTGCCCCCGGCTCAGGGCAGCTCTGGGCTCCGCGGCTGCCTCGCCTTCCTGGGACCGCTGTCCATCCCTTCCTTCCGCCCGCCCTTCTCTCTGGCCTAAAGAAAGGACGAGCTCCTCCTGTCCATCAAGACCTGGATCTGAAGCCACTTCTCCTGTGAAGCCCCTGCCGACCCGAGCCCTCGCGTTCTGCCCGCGGCGCTTCCCTGCCCTTCAGCCAGGGCTCCAGCCGGGCTGGGGGGGGGTGGGTCTGGCCCACTAGACTTAGAGCACCTTGAGGGCAGGGAACGAGTCGGATTCGTTTCCACGTCCCCAGCCCCCAGCGCGACCAGGTGCAGAGAAGACGCACAATAAACATGCGCAGACTTGGAGCGGTTCTTCTTGTCTTTTATTAAACCTTCCCCTTCCTTCGTCCCTTCTTTCTTTTCCTCCTTCCTTCCTCCCTCGTTATTTTTTATTTCTTGGTTATATTCAATTGTCATGTTTTTCAGGCTCATTAAATCCATTTAGAGACAAAAGAATAAAAGGCAGAAGGAGAAGGGAGGGGGCGGAGGGGAGGGGGAGGGGAGGGGCGGCCGGAGAAGCAAACAAATAACCCGCTTTAACTAGACGGGCGGATAAATGGCCCCGTTTCTCCTCAGCCCCGATGCGCCTGCTTAGCTGCGCGCCCCGCGGGCGCCGCAGCTCGGGTGGGCTCAGCCCCGGGGCCGCCGCCCCGGGCCCGAGGGGAGCCGGCAGGGCCCGGGCCCGGGGCCGGCAAGTAGGGCGCGGCCGTCGGTGGCGGGGCGCTTCATTAGGATTCATGGGCGTGTTGGGCGGGCGGCCCGGGGCGCGGGGCGGGGGCCCGTGGGGGGGGGGGTGCGCACGGCGGGCGCAGATGCCCGGGTGACCGCCGCGCCGCGGTCCCTGCGCCGCCTTTGTGCCGGGGAGGCGCGCGCGGGGACCTAATCCATCAAATTGTCTACAAATTGTGAAGAAAATTCAAAAACCATATGGTCGCCAGCCCCGGCGCGCTCTGGGCTGCGGAGGGCCGCGGCCGCGCCCGCACCCGGAGCCGCGGGGGGCTGGGCCCGGCTATTGTCGCCTGTCAGCGGCCGCCCGGGCCCATTCGTCCCGGCCTTCATGGTCCGCGCTCCGAATTACAGACCCATCCATCCTGAGAGAGGGCGATTTATGTCGCCCGGGAGGAAGCGGCCGCACGCCGGCCCCGCCGCCTGGCCTCCCTCCGCTCTCTCCGCTCCACGCTTCCCGGCCGCTCCTCTCCCCTCGTCCCGACCCCTTCTCTCCCTCCGTCTCTTGCTCATCACAGTCTCTCCGTCGGGGTGTGACTTTCTCGTTTTCCCTCTCTCTCTCCCGCCCTCTGCTTTCTGTGTCTTCCAGGGATCCTTGGATTTCAGTGGCTGGAGGTCTCCCCGTTTTCTCTCGGACACAGCCCTCCCGACTAAGGCCCGGGGTGGGGGTGGGGGGGGGCAGCGCCTGCCCGCCACCAGATGCCTATTTCTCACATCAATTTTGCGGAGAAAGAGGAGAAAGAGAGCCGAGTGGCCTGGAGGCGAAACCCCACTCTGGTGACAGCGGCCACTCGCCAGGCCCGACACAACAAAAGCCCCTGAGAGAAACCCGTTCTGTCCCGCAAAGTGAAAGCGGCAGACTCCCCTGCCAGAGACATTCCAGGGACCCCAGACTGTCCTTTCGCCGGTCCCGGTCTCTGCCCTTAGCCTGATGAAGGGCTCAGAACTCATGCTGAGTGACATTCACCCCAACTTTCAAGCATTTCGGGGCCCGCCGCACCTCAGGGCGCCTGTGTGCAGACAATGTGGCCTTGACCTTCTCGCCTTCAGCCGCACTCCTCTGCGGAGTGACAGGGACCCTCCGGTGGGAACCAAATTTAGGCGTCCCCAGGCTACACTCTGGGGTCGCACTGAGCCGCTGCGGGCCTGCTACGCCCCCGAGGGGAGGCTCACCCTGCGTCCCTGGGGAGCTGAGTGGCACCTGGAGAAGGCGTTTGTGTCCGGTGAGGGTCCTCCGAGCCGCAGGGCAAGGCTTCCCTCACCCCTTGGCCCATACAAATTAATTTTGCTTCCTCGGCTCCCCCAGACAACACAGGACTTTTCTCCCAGCGCTGCCCGCCTCGTTTTTTTGTTTGTTTGTTTTTTTAACCCGGACCTGGCGAAGGCCACTTATGCCAGCATTGATGGGCTGCGGCGGCGCGTCCTTGGGTGAGAAACGCCTCTCCCGCGGCTTCCCCCTCGCCCCTCACTCTCCAACTGCGCTAAGACTCTCCCAAATCCGGGCTCTGGGCCACCGGCAGCTGCAGGAAACTGAGTCTGCTAAGACTTCCCAGTATCCGGCCCAGCACTCAGACACGATCACCCCGGCTCTAATAAAATGGCAAAGACTTTATTTATCCGAGAAAGAGACCTTGGGTACAGTCCGAGGAGGAGGGGCAGGGCGGGAGCAGGGGAGGGGCGCGCCGGACCACCCTCCACGGACCACCCTCCTCTGGCCAAATCAAGCTGGGAGTGAGGTGCTGGAGGCTGCAAGACAGGCCCAGAGCTAAGGAGGAGGAAGTGGGCTGAGGACTCGGATCGGCCTCCCCTCTGTCTCTGTCACATGCAAAAAAATTCTAAAAAGAGTAAAAAATAATTCTAGGGCTTTGGGTTAATTTTCCTGGGTTGGTTGGTTGTCTGAAATTCCCCCCCCCCCTTGCTTTGTCCCCAAGTGCTGGGCCCCAGCGGCCAGTCCAAGGAAGCTGCGAGGCGCTAGGGATCTGAAAAACAGCGGGTCGTGGGCAGGGGAGACAAAAATGGCGTGGGGAACAGATTTCTGGGCATGGGGGGAAAAAGATCGATTTGAAACTTGCAAGTCAGGACCGGCTGCCCCTCTCCCCCTCTGGCCAAGTGTGTGGAGGGAAAAGGCAGAAAAATTAGTCAAACGCCAAGAGGCCGAGGCCGAGGAGGCTTAGGAGAGAGCCGGCAGATGCATTCGCCACATGCAGAGAAAACTCAAAGCAGGCGCCCGCCTCCTCCAGACGGCCGGGTTGCTGTCAGGGGCCTCTTTGCGGCCTAGCCCTCGGCAAACCCGGCAGCCCAAGAGCTTGGAAAACATCGAAATCTCCAAGGTTTGAAAAAAATAAAAGAAGGAAGCCAGACTGCGGTGGGAGCAGCCGATCCTCCTGGTTTAAATATCTGTACAGAAGCCATACAGAATGGCGCGGCGAGGGCTCCCGGGGCGGCGGCGGCTGCGCGCGAGGCCAGCCCGGCGGACCAGCCCGGGTTTATTGCTTCGAGAGGGAAGAGGCGGCCGCCGGGACCCACGGCGGGCCGGGGCCCGGCACCTGGGCCGGGGAGGAGGCGGGCGTTGCAGAGGGGTCCCAGCTCCCCTCGGCGGCGGTCCGGTCCGGGAGGCGGCCGGCGTGAGGGCGCTCGCGGGCCCGGGGCTGCGGAAGCTCCAGGGCGCGGCTCAGTCGTCCACATCGATCTCCTCGTCTTCCTCGTCCTCTGAGCAGTCCTGGCTGCTGGCCGGCTGGTCCGTGAGCGGGGAGGCGGGAGAGAGCTGCAGGGGCCCGGCGCCCGGGGCCTGCGGGACGCCTGGGGGGAGCGCCGGGGAGCCAGGCCTCGACTTGGCCCGGCCACAGCCCCCGCCGCCCCCGCCGCCGCCGCCGCCGCCCGCGGCCTCCGAGTTCTGCTCGAGTTCGGCCAGCGCCACGATGTCCATCTGCCCGCTTGGGCCCAGTTTCTTGGCGGACTCCACGTCGGCCTTCATCTCCTCCAGGTCTCGCTTGAGCTTGGCGCGCCGGTTCTGGAACCAGGTGATCACCTGCGCGTTGGTGAGGCCCAGTTGCTGCGCGATTTGGTCGCGGTCGGCGGGGGACAGGTACTTCTGGTAGAGGAAGCGCTTCTCCAACTCGTAGATCTGGTGGTTGGTGAAGGCCGTGCGCGACTTCCGTCGCTTTTTGGGGGTCTGCCGCTGCCCAAAGATGGTCATCCCGTCACGGCCTGTGTGGAAACCACAGTGTAACCATTCGCCACGCAAAGGGGACACCCCTTGCCCCCCGCCCCGCCGCCGCCCTGGTTCTCATCCCACAGTGCTCACCCCCATCATCTTATCCCACCCAGGCCCTCTGGGCCTGCGGTCTGCCACCGTCTCCTGCTCGGATCAGGTGGGCCTCTCGGGCTAGGGGAGCCTGGCCACAGCAAACTCTCCCAGGAAGTCCCTAGAAAAATAGGTTGTGGTGTCTGGCCCCTTGCTATGAGTTGCTGAGAAAGACCCAAGCTCTCTAGGAGGGGGGAGGGGGGGAAGCCAGGCAGGTCAGGCCGACTTCTGTGGGGACGCTGCCAGCTCTGGACATATTCGCAGGCACCTGAAGGTCCCAGCAGAAAGGCCCTCGGTTCCCCACCCTGTGAGCCGGTGTAGGCACGCCTGGGCCACTGGGACCCGGAAGGATAGACAGACCATGCAGAGCGCACGGACGGGGCCTACCTAGACGTCCCTGGGAAATGGGGTTAGGGGTCCTGTCCCACCTTTCCTTTCTCCCAGCCGCAGGGACTCGGGCTGAAGGACCCGGCGGCTGGCGCGGGATGAGGCAGGCAGGGGGACGCTGGGGACCCCGATGGTGGCGCCTACCTTCGGCTGCCTGCAGGACGCTGACCTCCAGTCCCTTAAAGGTCTTGCTGGCGAGTTCTTCCAGCGCGCACAGCGGCGAGGTCTGCGAGAGCAGCGCGCGGCCCGCCAGCGGCAAGCCGCCCGGCGCGTGCTTGTCCGCCGCGGCCAGCAGGTGCGCCGCCCCGCACAGCGAGTAACTTCGCCGCACGGACGGCTTGTTGAGGATGTCCTCGATGCTGAACGGCGTCAGCGGCTTGTTGGAGTTGGCGGGCGGCGGCAGGTGGTCCAGCGGGCTGCGCCGCCGCTCCTCCCCCGGCGCCGCCTTGCCGTCCTCCTTGGAAGTCATCTCGGCTGCGCGTGGGGGCCCGGCCGGGGCGGCTCGGGCGGCGGGGACCCAGCCCGCGGGCTACACGGGCGCCGGGCGGCGCGCGCGGGCGCGGGCGCGGCGGGCCGGCGGGAGGCCGCGGCGGGCAGGGCTTGGGCCGGCCGCGGGCCCGGCTAGCGCGGCGGCTGAGGCGGGCCGGGCGGCGCGGGGCCCCGGGAGGAGGGTGCTGACGCGGGCGCCGCCGCCGCCGGGGCTTCCAGCAATCGGAGGCCGGAGCCGGGGCGCGCCGCGCGGGGCTCCAGTTTCGCCAGCCCCGGTGCTATTTAAAGGTGTCAGGTGGCTCCGCGGCGGCTCCTGGCCCCGGGTTCTGGCGGCGGCGGCAGTTGGAAGCGCCGAGGCAAGGGCGCCGATCCCGGACTGCGAGGGGAGGCGGAGAGACGGGGCAATTGACTCTTGCTAACAAGTTCGCCTTGATGGAGAAGTAATCAATTATCTGCTGCAGCAGGCACTGCTCTCGCTCCCCTTCTCTCTCCTTTTGCCCGGTCTTTCTCCTCTCTTCTTTCTCTCTCCTTCCCCTCTTCTCTCCCCCTCCTCCCTCCCTCTCTCTTCGCTCTCCTCTGCTCCCCCCGTTTCTCTCCTTCTCTCCCTCGCCCTCGCCCTCTCTTTCACTCTCTGTCTGTCCAATGCAGGCGGCTCTAAGTTGGGAAGCTCATTAATTAGCGGGCCGGGGGTAGGAGGAGCCGGCTGGAATTAGCCTGCCTAATGCGCCTGTCAGTCCCCGCGCCGCGCCGCGCTCGGCCCGAGCTGTTTGTAAATTACATTAGCGGCGCCTCGATGGCACCCGAACCTCCGGCCACCGCCACGCCGCCACCCCCCACCCCAAACTGCGAGCCGCGCACCCGGCGCACCCGCCTCCCGCCAGCCTGACGCCGACGAGGGCAGCGCTGGCCCGGAGCTTTTGGGCTCTCGGACCAGAGATCGGCCACCCCTTGGGTGGGGGGTGGCGGTCGGAGCCCCAGCCCGGGAGGGACGCGCCCGCTGCGCTGGCCAGGTAAGTCCGGGAGTTACAGCGGGGCCCCGCGGCCGCGCAGCTAGGGACTTGGCCCAGCGGAGATCGGGACCCAGCAGCAGCCCTGTCCTCAGCCCCTCTGGTCCCACTTTCCCCGCACTCCCAGGACCCCTACTCCTGGGGAGAGGGCCTCCGCACCCTTCCCCCACCCCCTGGCCCGAGGGAGGTCCGAGAGGGTTCGGCAGCCCTGGGTGGGGCGACAGGGGACGGAGTGGGGGCGGGGACGGGGAGACTCAGAGCTGGGAGAGGCGGCCACTCGGAGGACCCAGCCCTGCTGCGGGCGAGCGGTGGAGTGGGGAGTCACTGGTGACTCTGGGCGCCTTTCCCCCTAGCCTGAGCCCGAAGCGGCAGCCCTACCTCGGGTGACAATCGCGCGCGCGCGCCCACTCTCTCCTCCCGCACCGCCTCTCCGGCCAAATGGGGCCACCGCTCTCCCGAGGGCTGGCAACCGAAGGGCAGCCGGGGCTGGGTTTCGGGGCTCTCGGGGCGGCTCGGGGCCTCCCCGCGGCGCTCTGCCCGGCCTGGGCCGGGGCCCCGCGGCCGGCCCCGCCCCGCTCAGCGCCAGGCTGGAGGGCTGAGCCCGGCCGGCCGACTCCAGCTGTTGCGGATGCCGGGCGGGGGCTTGGAGGGGCCCGGCCGCCGCTGGGGCTTCGCTCTCAGGACCCTGTAGGATTGGAGTCAGGTTGGGGTGGTAGAGACGCCCCCCACCCCACGGCCCGGACTCGACACCCCCGCTGTATATTTTGTGTGCATCGGTATTTGGAGGTGTTGGGGTTAGTTTGGCCTTTGTAAGGTGTGTATTCGCGCGTGCTTCTCCGTGTTTATCTTTGTGTAAACGTTTGTGAACCCGTGGGGATTTCGGCGTGGCGTGGCGTGGCGTGGCGGAGCGGCTACCTGCCTCCTCCATTTCCCCAGGTACCACGGTGCCTCGGGCCCTCTCTTTCTCCGGCTACTCGGTCTGATTTGTGTGGAACCGCTGACCCCCTTGCCCAATTTTCCATTTCTGCCCTCTGATTACCAAGGAGAGGGGGAATGCCAACAAGAGAGGGAGAGACCCTCCCCTTCTCTCCTCCCCAGCACAGTGGCCCAGCCCCAGTGCCCCCAGCCCAGGCAACTGGGCCCTTCCCTGGCTTTGTTTGTAAACTCGTGACCTGGAAGAGCACGTGGGCAGTCCCGCTTGGACCGGAGAAGCTCCCGAAGTGGCCGCCCCGCGGGGTGGTGGACTGAGCAGGCTCGCCAGAGCTCTCCCACCTGGCCGCCAGAGAAGCTGGCTTGAAGCTCAGGACGGGAGACAGGTTCCCATAAGGCTTCCAGCCTGGGCTGGGGGTGCCCTCCGCAGCAGAGGACGCCTCCTTTCTTTCTCTCTGCCTCCAGTGATGGGGTTGGAATCCCGTAGCAGCTCTCTGGAGTCAGATGTCAGATGTGATGAGAAAGGACTTCTGTTGGGGGGTGGGCGGCCGTCCAACCCCTCCAGGGGGTAAGCTTCAGAGTGTCCTGGAGAGCTCCTTCTTCTTTCCCCTGCAATTGCCATCACGGTGGTGCAGGAGGGTGGGGGGGGGGAGGCAGGAATAGTGTGGGTGGAGATTCCCACTTCCTGAGATACAGAAATTTCTGCTTTCTCTGCTACATCTCATTGCCCCGAGAGCTGGGGGATGATGCCAGGTCCAGCCCAGAGGAAGTTATCCCAAGGGGAGAGTCCAGAGGCCAATGAAGGGGGGGGGGCACCAGAGGGAGGGGCCACCAACCCTGAATCCTGGAAGCTCAGACCCCACCCACCCATCCTGTCCTCAAGATCCCCCACCTCAGTTTATAGTTGGCTGCCCTTTCCTGTCATAACCCCAAACCTCCTGACTCTGGCCCTCAGGCAGACTGAAAACACCCACTGAAGAACTCAGGGACTTGGGGGGTGGGGGGGAGCCTGTGTTCAGAGAGGCTCCGCCCAACCTCCCACACCCTTCTTGTCTGCATTAGTCTGTGAACCCGGTGTTGCTCTGCAGGACAAGACCTTGAGAAGCTGAGCCCTGGGTATTGCCCAGACTCCTCCTCACTCTCCGGACCCCCAGCAAGTCTGCTCAAGAGGAGAGAGCTGGGATTTCAAGAACAGAAGCAGAGGTTAGGATTTCTCCCTGGGAGCCTTTAGTCCTTGGTCCATCATGACAAAATGGAGAGGACAGTCCTATACCTGCCATGGAGACATGCAAGAGAAAGGTGGCTTTGGAATAGTGGACAGTTTCTGCTGTATTGCCTCTTTCAGTACCTGCTGTCAAACGTCTTCCTGCCTTCATCTTCCACCTGCCCTTTCCTGATATTTCCTCTTTGGGCCAGTTGATCTGCCTCTCTGGTCAAACCGGATGGACACACCACAAACGGACGGGATGGCTGGGGGCAAGAAGACCCTCTGTCTTGGGCCCCAAAGCATCTCCGTCTTCCTGGTCATCTTTGAGGCCAGCCCAATGGTCCTACCTCCTCTTTCTCCCCCCGCCATTTCATACCAGCTGGTATTGCTGGTATCTTTGGTCTAAATCTTCTGGCTTCCTGCAGCCTACCTGGTCTGAGCTGGGTTTTGAATTTGTGGGTTGGGACCTTTCCCTCAGACTGAGAGATCCCAGTGGGTAGAGGGAGCCCTCAACTTGGGGATTCCGTTTGCTCCATCTGTGCCTGTCCTCGGGTCTGGGGCACTGGGTGCCCTCAGCCGATTTGTTGAATGAGTCTCCATGGGTAAACAGAATGTAAAGGAATGTCTCATCAGGAGGTGGGTGGCCAGGTTCAGACTTTGTGGCCCCTCAGAAAAGAGGTTTTGGAGATTTTGAGAAGCCAAATGGAGAATGACTCCCACAGGGGAGGCTGGGGAAGGAACCCCTCCCTCCAATCACCATCAGGGCTCCAACCATGTCTCCACATCCCGGCACTGGCACCTGAGGCAGGCAGAGGGTCAAGTACCCACTTTAAGGTGCCCACGCCTCAGTCAGCTGGGCCACTGTCATCTTGCCCAGAGCTGGAAGCAGCTGGTCCCTGGAGTCCGCTCTGTCGTCTGCCTTCAGAACCTGGTCTTCACTGGATCCTAATCCCTGATGTCTGCTCGCCGCTTATCAGAGCGCGGGTCCAGCCTTATCTCCTCTCCAGTAGAAGAGGAAGGATTGGCTTTAGGGAATCATCCACATACAGGAGAGGGAAGCAAGCGCTGTAATCGCCAGAATAAGGGGGCCCTGAAGACCCATGGAAATTCCTTAGTTGTTCCTTAGCTCAGGGGGCTCAGTCCTAGGGGGGACACTGGCCTCCTCCCGCCTCACCCCTCCTTGGGCTCCATCGGACCCAGTCTGCACTTCTTTGGCAGTGTCCTTCCTTGCCAGATGATCAGGTAAACACTGGCATGGGCTCTTCAGTCAGAGGCTCCCTGAAGAGAGGATCTGACAGGACTTGAAACTGATGAACTCTCTATCCCACTCTTTACCATGGGGATGGTTTTGTCCTTTGGGAATGTGCTCTTCTGACACCCCACCCCTCTGAAACGCCCTTTGAATTGAGGTAACCCCCCACCCCCCACTACCTGGAGATAGATTCTACCAGACTTGCCTCCTGCTGCCCTAATCGAGCCTGCTTGGTTTTTAGATTCTGCCCTGGGTCATTATAGTAACAACAATAACCGTGACAATTAATATGGTAAAGCCCTTACCAGGCTCCAGGCGAGTCTGCAGGCCGTCATCTTTCATTTCTTATTCTACCTTAAGAGGCAGCAACTGCTAGCACTTCTACTTTATGAGGAAGGAAAAGAGGCACAGAGAGGTTAGGTAACCAGTCCAAAATCACACAGCCTGTTTTGGGAGTGGTCAGGATTTGACAACTGTGTTTTTCAGACTCGGTTGCGTGCTTCTCATCCCTACACTGGGAGAAAGATGGCACTTCGTACTCCTGGAAAAAGTCACCGTTTCAGAAACTCACAGGGACAGTTCTTCCCTGTCCGAAAGGGTAGCTAGGAGTCCACAGTAACTGGAGAACAGTGAGGTTTGAGTCCCTAAGCCATCTCAAGAGCTCTTTGAATGAGCCTCAGGAACTTGGCAGATGACAAAAATTATATGCAAAATCGTGTGTGTGTGTGTTTGTGTGTATAAGACAGAGAAAAAGAATGAGCACCAAAAACAAACAAACAAAAAGAGTGGAGCACTATCAGGTGGGCACATTTTTATGGTGGGAATTATTACACAACTTATTACGTTCTCATAGAGGTTGTGGATCCAAAAAAGTTTTAAGACCAGAAGCAATATCAGTTGTGGTGTGTGTGTGTGTGTGTGTGTGTGTGTGTGCACGCCCAAGCATTGGGAACAGGGAGGCAGCTTCTCCAATATTCCAGCAGGACTCCTGTCTGCGCCTAGACTGACCTACTGGCCCCAGCCACACCCAGCTCTCAGGACCTGGGACCTCTGCTACCCGGCCACCTTTTTGAGTCTATTGACCAGGAAGCCCCACCACATGGGCCAGCTTCCTCTTGGCCCTTTATCCCTGGGAGGAAGAGAGACTCCAGTCTCTGGGGAGAGGTTCTGGAAAAGTCTGGGGGCTGAGGCAGAGATCACAGAGACAACCAGAGATTGGAAGAGACAAGTTCCCAGAGCATGCTCAAAGGCCAGAATGACGCTCTGTGTCATGTCTCCTCACTCTGGGCACAGAATGACTTCCCTTTGTCCCATCTCCTCCTGGCACTCTCCTCCCGACTCCAGTGGGCAGCTGGGATACAGATCCTTGGGGAAGCGCCACTGTGCTCCTGGGCTTTGTCTCTCTGCCTGTCTGTGTCTCTCTGGACCTGATTGTGAACTTGCCTCTTGGCCAGCCTGCCATCCTCTGGGTTCCCAAAGCATTTGTTGAAGGAATAAACTAGATGAGTAAATAAAAGACAAAGAGAAAACCAGGGACCCCTGGAGAGAGGACCAGGGTGAGGGTGGGAGGGAGGGGTTTGGCAGGGTGGATGCATTCTCTCTGCCAGCTGTGTGCAGATGGGTGGGAGCCCGCTGCCCCTCCCATCCCCAACACACACTACAGAGGGGCAGAGAGCGCTTTCTTTAATGCTCTGTGGCCATTTTGGTAGCAGGGGTGGGAGGGCGTGGCTCTGGCTTCTGGACGGGAGAAGGGGGTGGGGGTGAAGGGGTGGGCAGGAGTGGCAGGAAATAAACTCTGCCAGTCAAGCGGGGGTTGGTCTGTCCCAGGAGTGGCAGTTGAGTGAAGGTCCAGGAGTATTTGGCTAGCTGCCTTCCAGGCAGGGGCAAAAA
Source organism: Nesogale talazaci (assembly GCA_004026705.1). NCBI lineage: Eukaryota > Metazoa > Chordata > Mammalia > Afrosoricida > Tenrecidae > Nesogale > Nesogale talazaci. Next base: position 19,095 of record PVJH01035693.1, read on the forward strand.
TTGAGCTGGAAGCCTGAGGTACCACCCCAAGGGGGGACTCTGTTGATGCCCCAAACCGCTTCCCTTTGTTGCCCGGGCTGTATGCTGCTGGGAGGCGCAGAACCTCAGTACCCTGTCCAGCCCTGGAAAATCTATATCCCGGGGCCCAGAGTTGATGAGGTCCCCACAGTGGCTGTTTAGTGCTGGGAGAAAGCGTTGGGAAAAGCCCACAATGGCAGCTGTGTCTTGAAGCTTGCCATCCCCAGAAGCTCCAGACCTGGTGTCTCTCTCTCTTTCTCCCTCCCTCTCTCTGTCTCTCTCTGTCTCTCTGTCTCTGTCTCTCTGTCTCTCTCTCTCTCTCTCTCTCTCT
>PVJH01035694.1:0-19448 GCA_004026705.1 Nesogale talazaci
CAAGGTCATCAAGCATCACAAGAACTGTGAGAACGGCACAGGACCAGACATGGTTTGATTTTGTTGTAAATGGGGTCGCGATGAGTTTGAAACAACTTGATAACATAGAATAAAACTAGTCTCACCATTGTATAATTATATGCTTGCTGCAGTAATAGAATCCTGAAGTAGTGTTAGGTAAAGTCCATGACCTATCTTCTGGTGTGTTGTCATAGCTAGAGCCTCTGTTATAAAAGTCACTGTTGCTGTCCTGTAGGGGGCTCTAATCCATGATGGTGCTCACATGCCAGCTTTTCCTCATCTTAAAGGACAGAATTGAGCTATTGGAACTTGGGCATGCTTTTGGAAGGAAGCAGTTGGCAGTTTTTTTTTTCATGAGCAACTGCTTAAGTTTTCACTTCTGGGACTGTTCATTGAACAAAGGTTTCACCTCCTTTAGATAATCACTATGGTTATAGCTTGAACTGAATCCCTTTTGAGGAAAAACAATCTTGCAGAGATGCTGGCAGACATTGATTTCATTTTTGTTGTTGTTGCTGTTGTCGTTTGAATGAAAAACTGACTTTGATATTGTTTCATTTGTTAGAAGTTTTCCTTTCCAGAAAAGAATAAATACTCTTACCAAGGCAAATTTTATCATTTTGGTGTGGAAGCACAAAATTTCCAGTTACCCGAAGGGAAGGAATAAAAATAAAACACCAACTCACTTCCTGCAACAAAAAAATCTGTGGGAAGACCTCCTTTTAAATTTCAAGACAGTTTATTCATAGCAAAAGGTTAAAAACATGAGATATAAGTATCTTCATACATTTCTTCTTCAAATTAAGTTGTCATAAGGCAGTTTCTTTTCCACGTCAGGACTTATAAATTCAGCTATACTTATTTTCAGTTTTAGTAACATCACACTGTGGTGAGACTAAAGCTATCATATTAGTGCAATCTTCTATAACTATGGTGCATTAAATTGAGACACATTTTTAAAAGACCCCTATAAAGTTTGAAAAAGCAAACATGCTACTTTGATGACTAAGATATTTCTCAATCAAGCCATAGATTTCCAGTCACTTCAAGTGTATCTAAAATCTGGATAATGATACAGAAGTCCACAAAAATAGAAGATTTGAATTGGAGAGATGGTGGGTACAAAAATATAAAGCATAAAAATGAAGAATTTAATTTTGTTATAGCTGAAAACTCCAGGTAAGCAAAAAACACAGTTAAGAAAATAAATAGACAAGGGACAAAATAAAGGGAAATATACTGAGATTCAAAAAGCTCATGAATAAATGGAATGAAAAGAAATTGAAATTGTTCTTCAAATTTTGAAGTCACCTCATATATTTCTTACAAGGGACTAGTATCTGAGATATATGAAGAATATAATTCTGTAACAAAAAGACAAACACCTAATAAGAAGAAACACATATTTGAAAAGGGTTTTGCAGACAAAGAAATATGAATGGCCAATAAACCAGAACAACAAACTCATGACCAATGATTGAGTCAATGGTGACTCAGGATGACACTGTAGGAAAGACCAGAACTGCCCCTGTGCGTTTTTGAGGTTATAGCTCTTTATGACAGTAGAAAATCTCATCTTTCTTCCATGTAGCATCTAGGGGGTTTTAACTGCCAGAGAGCACATTGATGGTTTCAAATTGTTGACTTTGTGGATTCAACCTAATTTATAGCCATTATGCTACCAGGACTCTTGTTGAATGGCCAAATGGCAGAGTTATTATATGCCTTTTGTCCATTTTTCAAACGACCAATAGGCATATGCAAATGCTTAGCATCATTATCAGAATAATGCAAATAAAACCACAATATTATACCACTAAACACCATCACAATGACCAAATTTTTAGGTGTGATATCAATATCGTGAAGATATTAACCAACAGAATGTACATACCTTTTTGTTGGACATTAAAAATGGGACAAACATCTAAGGTCTGGAATTTTATTATAAATATTAAAATACAGTTAAATGGTGATCCTTCAGTTTCACTCCTAAGAATTTACATAAGGAATATGAAAATGGGTGGATCTACCAATAGTCTTGAACAAGAATGTTAATAGTGGCAGTAATAGCTAGGTTCTGTGTTAAACTGGCTGGGTCAGGGTTCTTTGTAGTTTGGTAGGAGCCTCCCACAATGTGATCTAACGTAACATTACTGAGCAGGCAGAGGTAGTGGTGGACCTTGATCAAGTCACAGACTTGATGCAATTAGAAAAAAGACTCTTCGGGCTGTGATCTATTTCTTTTCAAAGTAGACTTTGTGAGAAAGCTTGACACTTCTGCTTGATTTCCAGCCCAGCTTCTGGTTCACTGATCTGCCATATTGCTTGCTTATCCAAGGAGCAATCAGCAGTCTGTCAAACTTGAATTTCTTTTACTTTGTATTCAACAGCCTGTGGTCTTCCTGTTTCATTTTGGATTAGTACGAACATTATGTGTTGAACTGCTAATCTGCCAACTGCGCTGGGGGAGAAAATTTGGCTTTTTCCCTCCATGAAGATTTAGTCTTGGGAATCCAATGGGGGCAATTCTACTCTGTCCTATAGGGGTGCGATGAATCAGAATAGACTCAATGACAATTAGAGAATTCAGGGAAAAACAAAACCAAACAAAACCCTCCTAACCAAAAAATCAATAGTTCAAACCCACTTTCTGCTCTGCAGGACAGAGATGAGTCTGAGTGCTCCCGTGAAGATTGACTGTCCTGGAAACTCTATGGTGGGTTGTTGTGAGTCTAAATAAATTCCACCGCAGTGGATTTGGTTGAGTTTATAGACTTAGCCTATGCCAAAATGTAAGCATTTTTAAACAAGCCTAGATTTTTTTTGCCTCAATTTAAATGCATTGGCTCTTCCTCTGTAATCTTTTATTGATGTTCAACATTCAAATGTGTGACAAGGGCTCTAGTAGAAAGTAAAGGTTTTGAGAGTGTTGATGGCAGCAGGCATGGGAAAGTGCTTGGCACAATATCTGTATGCATGGATTGTGATAAGCATTGTATGAGCCCCCAATAAATTGATTTATTAAAAAACCAAAAACAGAGTGAAGAAGGCAGAGAGAGAACAAAACCCAAAACAAACACACACACACACACACACACACAAAACCCCACAAATGCATGTGAGGCAATTTAAAATGTGTTGCTTGACTCAGGCGCATCTTAGTCTTCAAAGTAACATCTTTGCTTTTTAATATGCTAAGTAGGTCATGTGCAGCATATTTACCTAATGCAACCTTGACTGTGAAGTCTGAGCCAGACAACATCATTAATTACTTTAACATTTTCTCCACTGAGTTGTAATTATACTGATATCTGTAATCCTTGAACTTCATCACAAGTGCTTCAAGTTTTCCTCACTGTGAGCAAGCAAAATTATGTCATCTGCATAGGTTTTTAACAAGCCTGCCTATAGCCCTCATGCTACATTATTCTCATATAAGCCAGTTTCTTTTATGATTAGCTCAGTACACAAACTGAAGAAGCATGATGAAAGAATACAATCTCGACACACAACTTTCCTGATGTTTAGCATTCGCTTATTCTTTCCCATGCTGCATTCCCTTATTCTTTTCATGCAACTTTTTCTTGACCCATGCACAAGTTCCACATAAACACAATGAACTAAGCTTTCAGGAATTTCCATTCTTCTCAAGCTTATCCATAGTTTGTTGCGATATACACAGTCAAGTGTCAGCATACACAAAGAAACACAAGTAGTAAATATCTCTCTCGTGGTCTCTGCTTTGAGTCAAGATTCACCTGACTTCAGCATTTATACTCTTTGTTCCATACTGTCATCTAAGTCAGACTTCAACCTCTGGAAGCTCTCTGTCAGTATACTGCTCCAACCATTTTTGTGTGATCTTCAGCAAAATTTTAGATGCATGTGATATCAATGATATTTGTGGCTGTCATATATTCATGATTGGGATATAGGGGTGGAGTCTAGCCTGTTAATCTGGAGATAGCCAATGATTAACTGATGAGGCCTCTGTGTGGGCATGGTTTTCTCCTTAGAATTCTGGGAAGTCTCACGGTATTTCCCAATTGGAGAAGAGAGACTTGACTCTCAGTCTCTGGGAGTCAGTCTCCAAGATGACGAACAAATGACAAGACGGGATGGCAGAATCTGAGGAACTGGAGGAGCTGGAGGAGAAGCCACATGGCCTTACCCTGATGGAACCAGACCTCTGAAGGTGGAGAAGCCATGTGGAGACTCAGCCCTGCCAGCGCTGAGTTGCTTCTACCATCACTGGATGCTGTTGATGGACCCTGAGCCCTGGAAGCAAGGAGCCATGGGGAGACCCCTGCCAGCACCGGGATGCTTTGATTGCACATGCTTCTGACATGAGTCAGAAGGAGACTTTATAGATTAGTATCAGACATATGGGCTAATGTTGGATTTATGACCTTGTAGTGGACTGGGTTAGGATACTTTCTCCATGTTCCATTCCTCTCGTATATAAACCTTTCCCTTGTATCCATATATGTGTCTATGAATTTGTTTCTCTAGTATATCTGGATTAACAGTATTGTTTTATAATTTATATATTCTCTTGGGTCATCTCTCTTTGGAATGGACACAAATAAGTATCTCTTCCAGGCAGTTGACCAAGAAGCTACACTCTAAAATTGCTAGCATACATAAGTGAATGCTTTCGGTGCTTCATTATCTGGTTGAAACATTTCAAATGGTATTCCATCAATTCCTGGACCCGATTTTTTGGCTAAAACATTCAGAATAGTTTGATATTCTTCCTTCAGTATCATTGATTATTGCTCACATGCTACCTCCTAGATTGGAATGTTGACTAATTCTTTTTGGTACAATAACTCCATGCATTCTTTCCATCTTCTTTTGGTGCTTCCTTTCAATATTTTTCTCATACTATGTTTCAAAATATAAACTTGAATTTTCTCTGGAATTCTCTCAGTTTATGCTATGTGTAGAATAGAGAAACAAAATTCATAAACACACATATGCATGTAAGGGAGAGATTTATATACAAGAACAATTGAACATTGAGAAAACATCCCAGCCGAGGCAAGTCCTAGGTCATAAGTCTGAGCCCATATGTCCAATACCAACCTATAAGTCCTTTTCAGACTCAAAAAACACATGCAATGACATCAGGACAATCACAGGCCAGTGGGTATAGAGTCTTGTGTGTTCAGTGGCAGTAGAAGTATCCCAGTTCCAGCAGAGGTCTGCTTGTGGCTTCTCCAGTTTAAAAGGCTCAGGGTCTAGGAGCATGCTTTCATGAGTCTTGTCAGTAGAGCACCTCCAAGAGACTGAATAGTGAGTCTCTCACCTCCAAGGGAGAAATATGGCCAGATTTCCCAGAATTCTCAGGAGAAAGCCATGTCCACATGCAGGCCTTATTGGCTATCTACAGATTGACAGGCTAGACTCCTAATTCTTAAAATTGACACCAGATTAGTGACTGCCACTCTATGTTTAGTGCTTTTCCCAGTAGATTTTCTAATTCCAGGTCTTTGCACATTTCGTTGTAGTACTTGGCTTGGTCTTCTTGAGCTGCCCTTTGAAATTTCTTATTCAGTTCTCAGATTTCATCATTTCTTTAGCTACTCTACAATTAAAAGCAAGTTTCACTCTCTTCTGACATCCACATTGATCTTTTCTTTCGTTCCTGTCTTTTTTAAGCTGTTTTTCCCTTTTTTGTGAATAATGTTCCTTATGTCCTCCCACAGCTCATCAGGTCTTCCATCAGTAGTGTCCAATGCTTCAAATCTGTTCTTCACATGGTCTTGAAACTCAAGTGGAATAGACTCAGGTCATGTGTGGCTTTTGTGGGCTTGTAATTCTCTTCAACTTTATCCTAAACTTACATCTGAGCAATTGATGGCTGTTCCACACCCAGTTCCCGGCCTGTTTTCAGCTTCTCATAGCAAACATCTCTAGTAGCTCTTTGTACAGATGTAATCAATTTGATTTCTGTGTTTTTCATCTGGAGAAGCTCATGTCTATAGTTGCTTTTTGTGTTATTGAGAAAGGTATTTGCTATGAACGAGTCATTGGCTTTGTAAAATTCTACCATGTGGCCTCTCGCTTAATTTCTATCACTTAGTCTATATTTTCCAACTACTGTTTCTTCCTGTTTCCAACTTTTGCATTCCAATTACCAGTACTTGTCAATGCATCTTGATTGCATGCTTGATCAATTTCTGACTGAAATATTTGGTATAGTTCTTCAACTTTATGTATCACCAGCCTTTGTAGTTGGAGCATAAATTTGAATAATATGTGTGCTGGTTGAATTTCCTTGTAGATGAATGGATATAATACTATCACAGAAACATTGTACTTCATGATTGATTTTGCAATGTCATTTTTAGAATAATTGTCATGCCATTCTTCTTGAGTGTTAGTCCCAGAATAGTAAATCATATGACTTTATGATTCAAACTGGTCAATATCAGTCCATTTCAGCTCACTAATGCCCAGCATCCACATCTGCACATATTCTATTTCATTTTTGACCACTTCAAATTTTCCTAGATTCACACCGTACACATTCTGAGTTTTGTTCTACCAGATTTGGAGGACTGTTTCTCTTTACCTTGAGTCATGCCTGTCAGCAAATGAAAATCCTGAAGGCTCCACTATGACACACTTTACTAACTCTCATCAATATAGTTGACTCCACTTCAAGACATTAGCTCCCTTTCATTCACATTTCAAGTGCCCTAAGACCTGATGGCCCTATAGTCTGGCATAATGTCTGGCCAAGTCCTGCTTTCATTCATGAGCTCTTTACTATATAACAATGTTTCAACACTATGCAAAAGGTTTTCAGTAGCACCGTCCACTAAAGTGGGGGGCTGAGTCCTTCTTCATTGTCTATTCTTAGTTTGAACACTCCACTGAAACCTGTTCACTTTAGGAGACCAGGCTGGCCTTTGGCATACCAGTGACATATCTTCCAGCATCAGAGCAACACAGAAAACACTGTACTATGACTAATTAATGACAACGGTGGTCTTCATAGGCAAGAGTATGAATAATCTGAAGTAAAGGACATTGGCTGCCTAGTGTTTGGGGAACAGTAACATATCAACTCTGAGAGTCCCTGGCCATTTGTTCAGCTTCTTTTTACTTTTCTTAAACATAATCACAGCAGATAAGAAATAAGAAAATATTCTAAAATTGATTGCACTAATGATTATAAAAACTTTATTGATATGATTAAACTGTGGAATTGTATGATGTGTGTCAATAAAGCTATGTTTTTAAATAATGATTGTGGAAGATATATAAAAGTAGAGTGTTTCTACCTGGATCTGACTTTTAATATATCAGCTGAGGAATATTGACAGTCTTCTTTGTAGACTGAAATGAGTCCTTTTTTCGCATTTTGTTCAAAATTGTATAGCTTGCCCTGCCAGTAGTATTAATTATACCTTCAAAGAGACACTGAGTATTATCTCTTCTCCCTCAACTCCTAAATGATGGAGCTGAAGAGGAGAGAGAACATGACTACAGGTTCTAACATTTAAATTGGAAGTGGAAAAGTGTACTTTCATAAAGAATTTAATTTGTAGTGGTTCAAATCACACAAATGCTTGGATTTAAATTAATGTCTTTTCATTCTATGGTACTGGATTTTATAAAAGCAGAATGATTACTGATTGCTTGCTTTGAAATGATTCATGATGTCCTCATTGGATATGAAAATTAAAGACAAACATGTCCATCTGGGATTATCAATGCATTTCATGGTCTTACCACATAGAGAAGCAAAATCTGTATGCTTGTACTGGTAGTACAGAAGATGAGACTATAGAGAGCTGCTTTGTGTGATATATTAGGTGTACTGGAATATACATTATATATTTAAGAAACTATCAGTTTATTGAGAAATTTCTTAACTCTTTTTTGTGGCTAACACAGCATGTCCTTTGGTTGTTCATTAGTCTTCATGTCATATACTTTCCATTTTAATTGAGGTGCTCTGAATAATTTAGGCATGGAAAGGGGAAGATAAGGTGCTTAAAAACTGCCTTGGGCATTGTACACTCTTAAAGAATTGCAACAAGTAGGCTGAAACACAGGTGAGGTTCTGTAAGGGACAGCAAATCTGAGCTAATGGCAATGGGAAAATATGGGCAGAGACAGGGAAAATGGTGGCACAATGTGAAATCTGTGACCAAAATCATTAGACTGTTTGTTTCATTGGGTATATGTCACCAGACATAAATAAGCTGAACGAGATAATGGGCTTCAATTATCTCAGCTCCTAATGAACAAGTGAGAGTGTCCAGTGGCAGTGCTTTTTAGATAGTTCTTGGTACCTCTTGCCTTTAGCTCTGGCTTTGTACTACAGGGTCTCTGAGTGATGCCAGTAGTACTGATGGAAAGGTTAGTGACTTTCAACCACACAGAGATTCCTTGGAAGAAGATACTGAATTGCATCACTGCAGAGTACTTCAACTGTTACATACATGGGGTCAGGATGATTTGTAATAGATTCTATAGAAACTTTCCTTCTTTCTATGAATCACAGACTTATGCAAAATACTAAGTTTTCAGACATGTTCTCTCTGAAAAGTTGTAATTTGTGTCTTGACTTAAGGGGAGACATTTTTATGTCAGAATATTTCTAACTTTCCAGTTTGAAAGTCAACACTTGATTATAATCATATCTAGACACCTCCTTGCATTCGTGCTGTATTGTCCATTGTGTAAGTGCCTGCATTGCATCCTCATACCCATCTTGTGGGAGATGCCACAGCCAGTAGGCAAGGACTGCTAGCGTATTCATGACAGGTGAGCACCTGGCTGAGAAGCACGTAGAACATCAAACACCAGGCTTTTAACCTGCACCAGGCTGCAATTGTCCAGAAGAAACATCTTTTAAAAATTCCAACAAAAGTGAGTCATAGGTTGGTGAGAGCCTTTTTTAAGGCATACAGATTTTGAGAGGATCATATGAGAGAGGACATCACACATGAGAGGCCAGATGAGAATAAGCGATTCAGTTTAATATGTTGTTCTTTCCTCCACCATGAAACCTATGTTTTGCATATCTTTGAGAAATCTATGTCCTGCCACCAAAATAGCTTTGAAAACCTTGGAGTTAGTTAATGAAGCTTAGTTTGGGCTATGTAACTTCAGGGAAAACTTTCTTTCCTTTTCAATAGATTTTGATCAAGTTGATTGTAATTTTGTCATGATTTTCGAGCACACAAATAAGACAGAACAATGACTTTGTTAACTTTCAAAATTATGAAGCTATATGCATTCAGATTTGAAAAACTGGAAAACTCAGTAGCATGTCTGGGAGTTTTCACAGAGACGAACAATATTGGGTACAAGAGTACTGGTATGATATAATAATTGTGTGGTTTATTAGAAGCATAAATAAACTGCTAGTGAGTTTTGATCATTTTTTTTCATGGCAATACAGGCCTAATCTAATTTTTGATAGAATACTAAGTCTCTTTTGCCTTCCACTCGCCATGTAAGACAAAGATCAAGTTTTAAGTTTTATAGGTCTTCTCAAAAATCTCTAAAGAGTAGATAGGAAAGTACCAGCAATAACACATAATGATTAGATAGGTGGTTTGGCCTCCTTTCTGGACCCCTTCCCGCCATTACATTACTAGCCCGCCTTTACATGCCTGGGATAGCACACTCAAAATCCTGATAGAACAGCAATCATTGTTAGATTTGGGAGGCCAATTCTAACTGATTCTCAGCCATGGGATAAATGAGAATTTATATATATATATATATGTGTGTGTGTGTGTATATATATATATATATATATATATATATACACATATATCTTTGTGACATCACTGCTCTGGTGGGAATAGGAATCCTAGCCCTGCTCCTGGAGAACTGCTGCTGGATTTGAGCAATCAACCCTATGGGCTGCAGTCCCACCTACAACCACTGCGCCACCAGGGTTCAACCTGGGAATTGAGATTTTTTATGAATCTGAGAAGTCCTGGGGGTACATTGATTAAGGGTTTGCCTGAAAATGGAAAGGACAAGGTTTCTAACCCACCACACACTCCAAGAAATAAAAGATCTGGTGATCTGATCTGGCAATCCTTATAGCCTCAGAAATCCTGAGGCAGTTTCACTCTATCCTACAGGGTCATTGTGGTGGTCATGTGCTTATGCTAATTTCATGATTGAGGGGTGGAGTCTAGCCTGTTAATTTGGAGATAGCCATTGAGTAGCCAATGAGGTCTCTGTGTGAGCATGGCTTTCTCCTAAGACTTATGGGAAATCTTGCGATATTTCCCTTGTGGAGATGAGAAGCTGTCTCCCCAGTTGTTGGGAGTTAGTCTCAGAGACGATGAATTATGGACAAGACAAGATGGTAGCGTAAGAGGAGCTGAAGGAGCTGGAGGAGAAGCCACATGGCCTTACCCTGATGGAACCAGACCTCTGAAGCTGGCGAAGCCACCTAGAGAGCCCTGCCAGCACTGAGTTGCCTCTACCACCACTGGATACTGTTGATGGACCCTGAGCCCTGGAAGCGAGGAGCTATGGGGAGACCTCTGCCAGCGCCAGAATTCTGTACCCACTGGCCTGTGACCTCGTGAGTCGGAGGGAGGCATTATAGACTGGTATCGGGCATATGGGTTAATATCAGACTTATGACTTTGAACTGGACTGGCTTGGGATGCTTTCTCATTGTCTTATTCCTCTTGTATATAAACCTTTTCCTTATATCCATATGCATGTCTATAAATTTGTTTTTCTAGTCTACCTGGACTAATGCAGTCATTGTGAGCCAGAATTTTTATGAGGCACAAAAGCAACAGCACTCTTAGTTTAGCATTGTCAGACCAACAACGGCCAGCATCCATAGAACATGCTGAGACTCTGGATTCTCACCTTTCCCTGTTGAATTTCAAACTTAATGTTTGCAGAAGCCCCTGGGATTTGGATGCACCTTAAATTTCAGAAGTGATGGGGTGGAGCAGTATATGTTCCAGCACTCACAGAAAAGGATAAAATTACACAGACATCAACATCTGCCTAACAGATGTGCACCGGCTGCAGCCACTGACAGACTCAAGCGCTGAGAGGATCAGTCTTTCTACACAGCTAGGACATGCTTGCAACCTGCCTGTATTCATCACTTGGAGAACTCGGTGCTGGTGAATGTCACTTACCATCAGGACACATCTGCTTCTCTGTTAAGTCTGCCTGATTCAGACCTCCAACAGCACCATTTCCAGGCTGTCTTGTACGACCGTGCCATGTTTCCTTCTGTTGTGCAGATGGTCGCTTTCCTTCGGGAACTAAGAGGTGGTGACCAAACCAAACCAAACCGAACCAAGCCAAACTCACTGCCACTGAGTCAAGGAGGACTCAGAGTGGCCCCCGGTGTGTCTCTGAGATTGTAACTGTTTGCGGCAGTACAAAGCTCTGTCTGTCTCCCGAGGAGTGGCCGAGGATTTCAAACTGCTGACCATGCTTGGAAATGCAGACCAGGGCAGAAGCATTCAGTCAATGACATTGAGTTTCTTTGTATGATAGGTTGCTGTGATCATGATAATTAGCACATGCTGCTGCCCTTTCAAAATGCCCACAAAGGTCATTGAGGGTAGACAGGTTTCAGATCTTCTAGCTGGGCTCTAACCACAAAGGCAGTCGTTTGAAACCACCAGCCATTCTTCAGAAGAAACATGCGACTTTCTACTCCTGTAAAGAGTAATAGGCTCCCAAACTCACAAAGGAACTTCTACCTGTCCTAGACGGTTGCTGTGACTCAGAATTGACTCCATGGCCATGAGTTTGGTTTGAATTTTGGCCCAGGGGCCCTCAAACTATGGCCCGCGGGCCACACGTGGCCCACCGAGGACATTTATCTGACCCGCCGTGTGTTTTTGCCACTGCTGCCTGTCCTGCTTAGCGGCCAACCCATCCCGTGTCTGCAGTGAATTTTTTCATAGTTTGTTTGTTTTTTAACTCTAGTCCGGCCCTCTGACAGTCTGAGGGACAGGGAACTGACCCTGTGTTTAAAACGTTTGAGAATTTCTGAGACCTGGAGATTTACCTCTGAACATTACCAAATGAAAACCTTGCAGATCCCAACAGAAGACTATCTGAAATAGCAGTGGACGACAGGCTCAGATATGCCAAGGACTGTAAAAATGGTACAGGACTAGAAGCATTTTCATTCTGTTAGGCAGAAGGTCACCAGCGCCAACTGGATAGCAACTGCCCACAGCAGCAGCTATCCCAGCGAGGCTTCCTGTTTCTTTCAGATTTCTGCATGTTGAGTATAGCGATCCAGGTTTTCTTGAGCCTTTCTATCCTGCATGGACATCCTGACACTCATATTAGCATCTCAACACATTACAAGTTGTTTGTATCATCTTCTAAGCCTGATGATAGACTATTCTCCATTCTCACAATGGCCGCGTGTCTGATATCAATAGAACTGGTCAGACCCAAGCACCTCCTCCTGCTCTTCCTGGCTTCCTCTGCCTTTCCCCGTCTATCACCCACCAGCCTCCTTTATGCAGCCCAGGGGTCAACCTACTGCAGACACTTTGTTGTGGTTGAAGATGGCGATGCAAATGCCCTCCAAGCAAAGTAAAGCTGCAAACACATTTGATGATTGGAACTGAATTCTGTTTCTGTTTCTGATTCCAGAACTGACAATTTTGTTAAATAAAAACATGGGCACAATGAGGTCTGATTTGGTTTCATAGAAAAAGGAATTTCCTTATCAAATCAGGTGACATGTTCCATGATGCGATTGATATCTTAAAGAAATAAGAATTTATTGAGATCCTTGCATAACACTTGCTCCAGATCTATGGGTATGAATAAGTTCTGGTTCTTATTCTCTTGGAAATCATTTCAAATAAAATAGAAAATCATTGATTTGATAGTAAGCTTCACCTTAGTGTCTGTTCTCCTGAGGGTGCATTTTAAGCATTATATGAAAATCCTGAAGCCATTGAATCTGTGTGTGTGTGTTTGGTGGGGCAGTCATTAAAGTCAACTGCTTATCGTCCAGAAAATTCATTCCCTTTGCCTTTTTTCTGACAAAGGTTTTCTCATAATCAATAAAAGCTAAAGAACCATCTTTGCAGAATACAGGGCTGCTGTAGGGGATAATGCCAGCTTGGGAATGAACAGTATGCATTCTGTTCAACTTGGTTCAAGCCATTGAGCATCTGGCTTAGGCAGATAATGGAAAGCTTTCGCCCAGACACCTGGCATGTGCAAATTGCTTCTCACTTTTATACTTGCAAATGAGGAACCCAAGACCCCTGGAAGGTTATGAATAAATAATAAATCTAAGGGCCTACTCAATAAAGTCATCATTAAAATAAACAAGCTTTTAGCTGAAGACGTAACAAGCCTGTCACTTTGCAAGTAGTGTATTCTCGCTGTTGTTCCTTGTGGTCTTTGTAGCTTATTTTCATCAGTTACTTCTTCCCCCCCCCCTCTTTGCTTTCAAAAAGGATTGTGCTCATCTCTTCATTTTGATGAAATTTGGTAGGTGGTCCACAAAAGAATTAATCTTAATATAGTGAGTTTCATTGGTGTTGGAATGAGATCAGATTCCTTTGATTTCTTCTCATTTATAAGTCTCAGAAAAGGGTTTGACTTTGGTCAAAATAGCTAGTGATTCCAATCCAGGGGGTTCCTCTTTAGGAACCCTTATTTCTTTGGGGGAAATTTCTCTCCCCACTGATCTCTTTATTCTTCCTCCTCAATAAAACATGGTTTCAGGAAATAAACAATAAAGTCATACAGATATAAAAATTATAATGTGTTCCTCTTACTAAGAATATTGACAATTTTCCAAGATAATCCACATTGTCTTCCCACTTCTGCCCCTACATTAATTGGATGGTATGCAACATTAAGCACTGATGGGTAGCATTCTGATACAGCAAGGAGATCTGAGGTTCCAATGAAATCATTTCACATAAATTACCTCTTTTGCTTGAATATTATGAAGACTGATTTAAGAGAAATCAGGATTTTTTTTAATGGTGGGAGAAAGAAATGATATGAAGAAGAGTATCAGAGGAAGTAAAGAAAAATGATTATTATTTATGTTAACCTTAGAGGTTGAAATTATCAAGTATATTAAGAAACCTAGATTTTTAAGTGAGTTTATGAGGACTAGGTTTCTGAGAGCCCCACTTAATATCATAGAGGTAACCCTGAAAATCTGGCATGTTTACAGTATAAAACCCATTCTTTTGAAGAGTGTAATATCCTTGTATAAAATGTTCAAATCAGTTTGTATGTTGCTGGTATTTTCACTAATTTCATGTTTAAAGAATTCTCACAGCATTAAGTCCTGAACTATAACATTTAATCAGTTATAATGTGGTAACCAGCCTTTAATACTTCCCTCTAACCATCACCTTATATTGTCTACACCCTTCAGCTGATTTTTCCCCCAGAGAGACTATTTTTTACCTTTGTGGAAAATGCTCTTCGAATCGAGCATGGCAAGATTTCAGCTCAGGCACTTGGGACATGTTCTGGGAAGGAACTAGACCTGGGAAAAACCAAGCGTGCTTGATGGATGGTCAGTAAACTCCAGGAGAATTCTCAAGAGGATGATCAGCCCAGTGGCTGCGACACTAGATGGGACAGTTGCAACAATGACAGAGGACCAGAAAATGCTTTGCTCCGTTGTACATTGATATCTTGAACACCCTCCAGGGCAAATAACAACAACAATAACATGTGGCAGATAGGACATTATGGAGGAGGTAGTGTATATACATTATGACTTCTGTAAGCTTATGTCAGAAACCTATTGAGGCTTCCTTCTTGAACTTCCTTGCAAAAATGACTGTAGAGGAAGCCAGTGGGCATGTTGCTAGAACACTTAAGCAAACCTATGGACAGTACTTGAGGAGGAAAACTAAGCTCTCCTGGCAAAACTGCTATCAACTTGTCAGTCGTTTGAATGATATTTACCATAATTGGATCGTGTAGCCCCAGTTCAGCCTTCAGATGACTACAACCCTCCCTGACATCTCGATGGGAATTGCATGAATGTCCCTGTGTCAGAGTCTGCTCCCAGATTCCTGATCCATAGATTCTGTGAGCAGAGATAAGTGCTTCTTTGTACATTGAGGCAGTAAATTATGGGGGGATTTGTTGTTCAATAGATAAGTAGTCATGATTAGTTATCAGATTAGGAGATTTTCCAGGTTGGAAGATGGGATAGACAATTCAGTGAATTAAGTTAATGGGTGTGCCTCAGAAGGGCTCACATGGTCCAGCCTGGTGAGAGTCACTGCAGTTTGGGGGCACAATGTTTAAGAGAGACCCAGTGTCACATTTGCCTTGGCTACTAGCGGAAACGTGTAGTCTTTCAGTGGCCTAACCACAATTTCCCCTCTGCAGCATGCTTCCACAGATAAAGTCCCCAAGTCAAACAATTCTCCTTATCACGTGAACCAGGCATCAGGTCTGTGCCTGCTGAACCCAGAGGTGAGGGCTTCAGTTTTCTCTCAGTCCATGGAGTCATTTATTGAAGCCAATCGTATCATCCACAGGAAGGAAATGGGTGCATCCTGTGTGAATCCTCTGAGAGAGTACCCTAAAGACCCCCTGTCTGTTTTCCCCCAGACTTATCAACACCTTTTCCTTGGGCCTATTTTCCTTTGCATTGTCTGCTCTATTCAATCATAGGTAAGAGTGGGTCAAGTCTTACATGTTCTGCTAGCAAATCATCAAAACGAGGAGTGGGATCCCTGACACGTTGTTTATTGGAAACTTCTGTCAGCGCTGCCTTCAAAATATATCCTGAATAGGATCATTGACCACCGCTGCTGCACCCATCCTTGTGCCCCAAACATCATAGCTTCTCTCCTCCATGATCAATCTTCCAAACTGGTATCTCTTTCTACTATACTTTTCGTTTACAGAGCCAACTAATCTGATTGTCATTCTTCTGTTCCAGGTATCCAATGCTCTCCCATTCTACATAGAAGAAGCATCAAAGATCTTGTTGCTGTTGTTGTCAGGCGCCAGAAAGGCTGTTCCAACTATGTACATCAGAATGAAACAGCCTGGTTCTGTGCCATCATCACAATTATATTTGAGACCACCATTAGAGCCTCTGTGTCAATACCGATTGCGGAAAGTAGTCCTCTTTTTCCATGCCCCTCTGTGTTATCAAGCATGAAGTACTTCTTCAGGGATGGAACGCTCCTGACAACATGTCCCAAGTAAACAAAGCAGAGCTTTGCCATCCTTGCATCTCTGGAACATTCTGGTTGTGCTTATCCCAAGACAGATCCATTTGCTCCCTGACAGTGGTGTTTTCAGTATTCTTTCTGAGCAGCATCATTCAAATGTATCCATTCTCCTTTGGTGTTCCTTATTCTGTGTCCAACTTTCACATGCATGTGAGGTGAATAGCAGGACCATGGCTTTGGAGCTTAGTAAGATTGAATGAATCTGGCGGTCCACTGCTTCCAGGGGTCCATATCGTTGGTCCCCCTCATTCATTTCACTCCAGTAATGCTTGCTGGATGCTGTTTCTCACAGTCCTGTTCTCCTTTAGAGCCTTGTACTCAATTATTAAGGTGCCCTGACCCAACTGATCTGTGTAGGTCTATGACTATCTGACTTTCCCCTTTCTGTTTAATATGACCTTCTAGGTGAGAAGCTCCCCCTGTTTACTCTTTCCCCAAATTTTCATTCCTCTTTACTTTTTCTACCCAGCACTTAATTATCAGCAGTGTTGGTTTCCAAGACTGAACAACTCAACTTGCAGTTAGCAGCTCAATGTCTAACCCACAGGGCCACTGGGGTCTTAGTGTGTGTGTCAGTTCTATATTGTGTCTCTCCTCTTTCTTTCTGGCTAGAATGCGAACTCTTCAGGAGTCTCCCATGTCTATAGTAGAGAGCGTGGGGTAGAGAACATGCTCAGATAACACTTGCTATATAAATAAGTTTGTAAATGCAAGATAGACTAATATACCCTTGAAGCCCCGCTGATCAGCCCCAAATCTTTTCTCATTTGTGCACCTTGTTCCAATTCCTCAGAACTTTTGTAATAGCCTTATTGTATTTGTCTAGTGCCACGAATTAAAACAATGATTGTCTAATTCTCTTTGCATCTGTGCTCCTAGAAGTGTCTAGTACGCAGCATAAATGTTTACTTAAATATACGTAAACACAGACAACACAGTTCTGAATGATTGGATGGGCTCCTCTCTGTTAAATTTTTTCCAAATGGTAGTTCTAAGTTGCACTTTTTTTTAACAGGATTTGAGTGAATCACTTGCAGGATTCCTCTTTGTTTTTTGTTTTTTGATCATTTAATGCTACTAAGTGGCTATTTTAAAGTTTCCTTTGCCAATTTCTTCTCTTCCCACCACTGAACTACTCACAGGGTTTTGTTCCTAAAAGTATGAAATTATTCTGATTGTAGCATTTTGCCAGGTGTAGGGAAGGCCACTCAGATGTTTGTGTGAAAATATGGGATTAAAAATAATGGAATTTTCCCATGAACTTTTGGTTGTTCCTTTGTAATAGAAATCATGGAATAAATAGATAAAAACAAGTAAATTTCTGAAGACTATGGAAGTGGTTTCTTGGCACCAGTAAAATTGGAAAGTATGTGACTCACAGATCAAATGCCTCCAGGGGAGAAATATTGTGAGTCCACATGTAGCAGCCTAGAACTCTGCTTTATCCAGTTTTTAATAGCCTATTTTGGGGGCATGGATCACCAGGTATTTCTTCCGCGGTGCTTAACACATCAACCTTTTTACTAGCAGTCGAGCATGGTAACCATTTGTGCCACACACGGACTGGTGCCATCCCGGGACCAGAAAGGCAATCTCAGTAAATAAACATGGAGCAGAGGCCTGCTTCCTAGAAGACACTTGTCCCACTACCAGAGCAGATGCTCTTGCAGTCAAGACCTGCAGTTCGGGGAAATGGACTCAGTTGTTGCCAGGCCCTCCTGCGCAGGACCTTTTACTTCAATAGTTTAAAACTGAAAATGTACAGATAAAACTATGCAAGTACATCAACAGTAAAATCATTTATCTAAAAAAAATGGCATGATAAAAACACTAAAAATAATCAAATGTATCAATAATGTGCACAGCTTTGATATACGTAGATTCATCATCCTTGAGAGGGTTGACATCAGGCATTGTATAATCAGAAGTGTGGAGAAGGTTCAGGATGAGAAGAATTCCTTTGTTTCCTCACCCCACCGCCTATTCTCCATCAGACTTCAAATTTGTGATGATGCAATGGTAGTTGATAGAAGGCCATTATGATGTCTGCATTGGAAGATGGTGATTCTTTCACCAAAATACCAAACCACTGCCATCAAGTTGACTCAGACTCATGGAGACTTATGAGGAGTCCCACTATTAAATCTTTACAGGAGGCAATACCTTCGTCTTTCTCCTGGGGAACCACTGGTGGGTTGGAAAGTTCAACAGCTACGTTGGAAACCCAGTGCTGAGCTCACTGCACCATCACGGGTCTGTTATTCTTTTAACAAAAGCTTCCTGCGGTGAAGTGGATTCCAACTCATCGAGACCCTATATATGAAATCTTTATTTGCTAGATAGCCTAATCTTTCCCTTGCAGAGCCACTAGTGGGATTGAACTGCCAACGTGGCGGTTAGCAGTCCAGTGCTTGCCTAGTACCACCATCCTGGCTCTTTTTATTCTTTAACCGCAGCTACCCAATTTTTGACTGATATGGAATGGCAGAGTCTGACCAATGTGCACATTCTCTCAAACCCACCAGTCAGCTAACGTCCTATTTTGCAGTGTCAACTGCCCTTTGTGAACACTCTTCTGCAATTATGGGAGGCTGAAGTTATTGTGCCCCGGAGAAGGCTGTCATGCTTGGTAAAATGGAAGGGCAGCGAAAAAGTGGAAGGCACTCAAGAAGATGGATTGGACCAGAGGTTGCTCCCATGGGTTGAAGCCTAGGAACTAAGATGCGGAAGGTGTAGGACTGAGCAGTGTTTTCTTCTCTGATGCTTAGAGTCGCTGTAGATTGGAACTGACTCAGTGGCACCTAACAAGAACAGTAAAATTATGGTCAAAAATCTGTATTCTTCCAGACATCCCTTGTTTTTGACGAGCTTCTTGAATATGAAACAAGAAAACAAGAAAAATAGGAAACAAGAGTAATATCCCTGGATGGCTTATTCTTCAGATAGTTCCCTCAGGAATACAACAGAGGTGACAGCTTACAGTGAGACATAGCCATTAAACAGATTTTCCCTTTTCTTCTCAGACCAGAGGATAGAGAAGCTGTGGAAAGCACATTGGGATTCCCCCAGAACTCTTTAGGTGGCGTGCCCCAAATCTCACTCTTGGCAATTACTTTGAACACTAATCTTAATTTCTTTTCTTTTTCTTTCTTTCTTTCTTTTCTTTTCTTTTTTTTTTTTTTTGAA